>JAPYYQ010000963.1:0-43830 GCA_030522585.1 Anagyrus pseudococci
TATATACGAGTTTGAATATACGAGTTTGAACTGTGTTGCAATGGTTTCAGGCAATTCCGAGTTTTGCATCTTCCAATCTCTTATACGGATGAATGCCGGGGCTAGAGATATTATAAAAGTAAAAGCAGTACAATACCGAAGCTTGCTTTCGCAGACACACACACACAGACATCGAGTAAAAACATCATAGCGAACGAACAATCGCACAAGCAAACCGTATGAAAATCTGCCCCAATTATAAGTACCGCGTCGTAATAAGGAGGAGAGGAAGGCTGAATGGAGGTTAGCCTCGTAGGAGTTACGAAATACGTGCCAAGCAGCAGCAGCTGCTGCTGCTGTCGAGGGGCGGCAACGGCGGTGGCAGACATTCACCGGGGCTATCGAGTGCGCTCGGTTTCTTCATCCGCCCAAATAATGGCCAATAAAAGGAATATTTACAGTGCCAGCAGGCGCTTTCCCAAGTCCCCCCCCCCAGCTCTCTACGTTCGTACGTGTATATCTCAAAAGCCCGGAAAATTGAAGCGATCCTCCCGGGCGATTATGCGGCTATTGACGATATAGCGCGAGAGAGAACCTATCTATCGCGCATCGGCACCCCCCGCTCTACACCTATAAACATCCATTAGCACCGTCGAAGAGACTCGGTCTACAGAGAGTATTGGATAAAAGGCCCCTCTCTCTCTCTAGATACCAAACAAATTCGCGTATCTCGAGGGGCCCATCGATCGGCTTGGAAGGGCGACTCTCTTACGTGGGCGATATAGAACGCCGCGAAATCGCGCGTATCGCACACACACACCACCCATGGGAGAGCACAACTTTCGCGGCGTAAATCCCGAGATTCGTATCGATAAGCGGACTTAACTCGATTAACTCCCGACAGTAAGAGCTCGCTTTTTTAATTGAGCTCGCGCTGCACTTGTGCACGGTCTATGTTCTCCCCTGCAGTCGTATATATACCGCGAGGATTTTTCGTCATTCCTATATAAACATTTTGAACGATTCATTTGCGGAGGGAGGGCGGTTGCACAATAAAACGTAAGCTCGTTTAAGCAGAAGTTGACGCTAACTGGGTGCGATCTTATCTCTATCGCGAATGAGGGGGGGGGGAGATAGTTGAAAATTTTAAACAAACTTGGTATATAGCGCAGCGTTATTTACGAGCAATAAAGCCGAAAGCGTCAAAGGAATATACGAGGAAGGAGAATCCTATGGACAGACGGTGAGAAAGAGCAAGGGACAAGAGAGAGAGAGAAGGGGGGTTGTTATGAGTAAAACTATACGAGGAGGCGCAATCCATCAAAGGCAATAGCGACGTGCTTATTTCCCGGCGATGCTCATCCTCGGAAAAGTTTCGCCTCGGAAAAGCATAGAACTAGCAACGAGGAGCATAAGAAAACAAACGGGCAAGCGAGCTGGTAGGAGTGGTAGAAGCAGCCGACAATTTTCTCCAAGCCCGTTCCACGCGAACGGGGATCGCGCGCGGCTCCAACTGGGTCGCGCGTCTATACGGCAGGGCAAAAATCAGCTAAGGCCCCCTTCACGTATAGAGCAGCGATGGAGGGGCCGGATAGTGTGCTCCGCCGCCGGCTGCTGCTGCACGCTCTCGGCTCTCTTATCGTGCCCGCGCGCACTCTTGGGGCCGCTTCCGCTCTCCGCGTAGGTATATATGTACGTAGACACACGTACATACGCGAGCGCAGGCGTGTAAGTGGAGCAGCGCGGATGCAAATGGCCCGGGGGCATGTCTGGGCCGCGCGCGCAAGTCGCGCGCTCGCGTTCATGAGAAAACGGATCTCTTTCTCTCTTTCTCGTGGGTGTGGTCCTGCGGCCTGCACTGCCGAGAGTTGCCCCTGTCTCGGCCGCCGCCGCTCTTTCTCCTTTGCATTCTAACGATATATCACGAGGTGAACGCGAGCGCGCACTCTCCTCTATACGAGTTTTCGGAGCGAACAATCGGCCCCCTATCCCCAAGCTGTTCCCCACCCCTCTGATCTTACATTCGCCAATCGAAACGTGTCCTTTTTCTCGATGTATATGCAGATTTATTTAATTGTCATTTAAGTCTGTGTCCAGCTTCGGATTATTGCGCGATTAAAATTATTTTAGCGCGCGGGAACGGGGGCTGTTAATTGAAAATTTAGGTTCCCTATTTATGCAGTAACTGAAGGTAGCTCTTACTTTTGCTTGCCTGCGTTAATTTCGGAATAGATCGGTTTTTTTTTTTTGTTTCATTGCAAATATTTACACTGGTCATTATATTGTTAGATTGTTACGACCTGATTGGATTGCACAATGTAGGTGTACACATAAGGAAAATTGCATGGGTGGAAATACAATTAGTTTTTATCGCTTACGTACACGAATAATTAATTAGCAACATTGTTATCGCTATAATATTCTTTCTACCAGGTGTGTATGTGTTGTGATTTAGTGTGATAAACGGCGATTTGATTCGAGAGTATTTCTCACTGTTTGATGAACAACTAGTGATGTAAATTTGATTGCATTGTTACCCGTGAGAATATAGATTAAATCTTTCATAGTAGTTCATTTTATCGATTTCGTTATACATATATACTGCCTTCTTTTGTATTACGTAGCATTAATTTAGTTAGACTGTTTATAATTCTTTTTTCGATGTACTATTTATAACATTAAAAAAAAATTAACTCGTTATGTAAGTATACGATCAAATAATTATTGCAAGCTTTAAAGATTTGCGAGAATTAACTACTGTTGAAATAAAAAACGATTCATCAGTCAACGATAGATATAAGATCCTTGAGTAACGCGAGGCAAAAATAAAATATCGCGAGAGATTAACCCAATTAAAAGGAAATAGTAAGTTTAATAAACTAAATGCTCGTCCGGATGAATCAAGAGCAACAGTCATGGAAAACTTGGTAATTTGATATATCTGGAATCATCACGATCCAAATTAAGATTAAACCAATAATTACACTTGACCAGTTTCATATCGAATTCAGTTACAAACTTTCAAGTTCGACCAGTACACGTGTAAGGGGGGGGGGAGCGATAAGTGTTTCATCGAAACTTTATAAAACTAGGCAGGCAATAAAGCAAAAAGCAGCAAGCCATCATAGACGTTTATGTACATACGTCTGGAGGATATCAATTCCCCCAAAAGTTCAAGCCATCGAGAATGTTTTACGAGGAGAGCGCGAGAAAAGCTGAATAGAGTCTTTCGAGAGTGAGTCGATAATTGATATAGCCCTAGCTTACAAAACGATCCTTATCTCGGCAACCGCGAGTTATTTGGCCTACGGCGCGCGTTATGTGTTTGCGATACCGTTACCCTTGTAACATCCCGCTTGACGTTGCTTTCATTCATTGCGCGAACCTACATTGCCGTACGGTAATTAAATTCAACGTTTCGTTATACGTTCTAAAAAAAAACAAAAAAAAAAAAAAAGAAAGAAACGTGAAAGATGACGGAAAATTTTTTCGTTCGCCACATCGTAAATCCCTATCTAAATTATATTTGACGTCAGCAATACGACGCGCGCGTGTTTTCAATAGACGTTAAAAAAAAAGTAATCAAATTTGTCGTTTGCGGCGATGAAAAAAAAAACCAGATTCCATGCCCGACCGCGACGAAAAAAGAAACGCACATCGAAAGACGAAAGCAGCGAGAAGTAACATTAGTATGTAAAGCGTCGCGAGTGAGAATAGTAATAATATATAATTTACAACGAGTCCAAAATCGCGAATCCCAAGACCTTAATGCCTTTCTTTTTTTCTCCCCTGCGAGACCTTAAAAATACTTCGACTCCTCTCTTAAAACTATCGCATAAACTTAAACGGCCATATAATAACCATCAGCGCATCTCGCAGTATCAATAACTAGCCGATTAATAAGCAAAAAACGAATCTATCGGCCAAAGCAAAACCGGACGATAATACCTTAACGTTCTCTTAAGTGCAGAGCGAGAGAGAGAAGAGAAAAAAAAGCACGAACGAGCGTCCGATTGGAGAAAAAGAAGCGTCGGACCTAGCCTAGTGAGAAGGAGACGAGAAAGAAAGAGCGAGAGAGAGAAAGGCGAAAGACGAAGGAAGATAGGCCGTGGATAATCAACGCGCCGGCTGGATTTTACGAGCCTACCGGTTTGCGCACGTCTTTTCTTCTCCCCCCCCCCCAGCCTTTGACTGTTGTCTGTCCCTTGCCCTTTCTCTCATGGCGCGCACGAGCCTCTCGTCATTATTGCTACTTTTTGGCCAAACAAGAGTGACGGCTTTATCGCGCAGTCCGCGGAAAAGCACCGTGAGTTTTCGCGCTGTCACCCCCCGGTCATTAAAAATCGTGGCTCACGACACCAACGCTGGTTCGTGTTAAGGTATTACACATTCAAAGCTTACCGGCTCGTGCTAGATTTATGGGAAGATGCTTTGGCTAATTGATATTGTGAAATTTTTTAACCGTCTGACCTTGATTCGTCGTCAAATAATTGTCTTTTCTTCGCGGCTAGTGCTAACCAACCGAATCATTCTCGAACTTACCTGGAAAAGAAAAGAAAGTGGTGCATTAGCGCGTGCTAATTAAAACATGCAAAAATGTTAAAAATTAAATCAATACAAGAATTCGAAGCTGATACGATGAAGAGACGCTGCCAAAAGGCTCGATCAAGCAAAAAACGTCCGCTATGTCGGTAATTAAGAACGTTTCAACTCATAAACGCCGAGGGAAAATTAATCGGATGATGCGAGAGGCACGCGCGCGCGTATATAGAGTCGATCCTCACGCCTCGAATAATCGTTCGAGCAGCCTCTCCAGCGGCAATCGCGAATTTCGATCAATCCGTGCTGCTTGAGGGGCTTTCTAAAAGCTAACGGCACAAAACGCGCGAAAACCGCCTACTGGCCGGGGCTATACGGAAAATCGCGCCAATTCAATCTTATCAAATACTGAGAAACGGAAAAAAGGGGCGCTCGTATGTGCCACGGAGAAGTAGGGGAAGAGAGAGGGAGGCATACTCTCTCAGCAATCGAAAATCGACTAATCGAAACGAAATTGCGACCTGGGGCACTGTGTGACCACACGTATAGATATATATTAAAGTAAAAGAGGCTGAATATAACGGCTTTAAGAGGGAGGGGGAGGCGCACGTACGCGTTGCGCCGGAGAGTCGCTATTTTATTTCGAGACAGTTAGCTTAATTACCGCGTGGCCGTTCGAGACAAGTTTCCTCGCGAGATCTCGAGGGGCGCCTATCAGATGGGCGCGTCCAGCCACAGAAAACGGGGAAGAAAGGACAAGCGAGGCGGAAACGTCTCCGAACGAGAGAGAAACTGGATGTCGCTGTATCCCGACCCAGTCACGCAGTCCTAACACATCTATACCCACACGTACACAGGTCCAGCCTGGGCGTGTTCGACCTTCGGCCTCATCTCCGAGCATCGGCTCCTCCTCTCGGCGTGCGTGCTATCAGGCAGTACCGCTAGCCGGTGCTGCTGTGACGTTTGCCCATTGCGTCTACTGTATATCTAACCCTCCCGAGAGCTATAGCGGTTTCGGAAATTCGCTGCTAGTCTCCGCACAAGGGGGGGAGGGGAGAATTAATCACGCCACGCCCGGCTCGTCGATGCGCCCCTGGATTTATCGTCGTGAGTTTATATATACCGCGCCCAAGATCGTTCGATCCCCGTCCCGACTGTCCCCGCTTTATATACACGTTCTTTGAATAAAGTCGCGTTTAACACACAATAGACTCGTTTGAGAAGAAGGGAAAAATAAACAATCGCAAGTACCAGCGATGAATTTTCTCGGTTCCCGGAAAAAAAAGGCCGCGGTCGGTACCGAGAGGGAGGGGGATGCCAGGGAGATAAGAGCGCGGACGTTTTTTTTTTCTTCTCTTTTCGTTTCGCGGGAACGAAGCGGACTCTCGTTGATACGGGGGAACGGGGGGGACGTGTTTTAGAAAGGAGGTGCTAATGGAAATGGAGCGATAGACGAGATGGCATTTCTCGGAGTCGCCGTCGTGTCGCCCCGGCCAAAAGGAGAAAAGTGCGGGCTCTCCTCTAACCGAGCGCGAGTCACGGCTCGAGAGAGAGAGAAAGAGCGCGGCTTTTAAGATATCTTGATCGGCTCTGCCAATGGGGCTTCGCTCTCCTTGGCATTTTATCCCTTTCGATGCACACGCTGTTCTTTTCTTTTACAACGCCGCATTTAAATTTATAAGTGCTCCCTCTGTGCTTGGACTTTGAACTCGACTAGCTTGTAAATAATGTTTTGTCATCACTTTTATTTTTAATCGCGATTAATACAAATCGAATCAATATTCCTTCATTGGTCAACAGCAGAACGTATGCGAGTCTTTAAATAAACGCAGAGCGAGAGAGTGCCAGTAACCTACAAAAAAAAGTCGGATTTCCTCAATCGAGCGTCACGCGCATCCTCCCATTGGACTGCTCTCCCAGGGCACAATAGGGCCAAAATTACAGAGGAGCCCAAGCTTCTCCCTCTGCGCGGGGCTATTAAATCGTTGCGAACAAAGAAAGTGCGGAGGCTCAACCAAATAAAACTCTTTCGAAACTTGGAACGACCGCGGTGTGTCTCGTAATCCCTCCGATCGGCCGCGATCGCTGGCGAAAGAGAAAAGGAGAGGATACAAAAGGAAAGAGAAAAGCGAGGACAAATGGGGCTACGCGCATAATTGTATCACGCGCGCGTCAGGCTCCCGAAATATGAATTTACAGATGTTTATTTTCCGCCGTAAAACGCTTTCAGCGCACAGGTGTTCCAAGGGTAACGCCGGAAAGGAGGCTTATTTGGATGTCGAGCGATCGGCGCCTCATCGCGTGAATAGCACACAGCCACGGAGGCCGCTTAGTTTCGCACCGCGCCTGGCACTTCCTCTCATATTTCGCACGGCATCGAGATATTTCGGAAGAGCTTACTTGTCGCATTATTTTTTCTTTTTTCTAAATCCGATTTATCTCGTGTGTTCAAAGCGATCCGTCGCATGAGTATCGAGATGTTATAATTGAATATTAAAAGCACGGATCGTCGCTTGGTAATCATAAATTTCGCCGAATATTTACCGCTAGCGCAGATAGTCGCCATCGGCTATCCGTCATTCACGCGCCGGGATTAGCATAGGCACAAAAGTTTGTTTGCACAGAGCGCAGAGAGATCACAAAGACACTTGTATATACGAGCCTGCCGCAAGCGATGGTCGGCGGGACGTTATATCCACGCCGCCGGGCGGTCTTTCGCAAAGCGTTTTACGCGCCAGCCGGGAATGAGCCGGAAGAAAAGAGCGCCGAGATCCAAGAAGTCGTATAAAAGTCGCGTCGTGTACGCAGGGGAGAGGGAGGTAGGAGGCTGTGTGGGCGTGCCAAGGAGGGCTCGTTAAGCGCGCCGGCGCCACTCTCGCGCCTCTTCTCTATACTCCCCGGAAATATCGTTGGCCGAAATCCCACTGAAAATCGAGCTAATTTATGGATTATCCTTACCCCTTCCCTTCCCCTCCCACCCAGGTACGCGGCAAACCCGTCAAATCTTCTCAGGCCCACGATAGAGTTTTTAACGGCCGGATTTAGGCTCTGGGAATCGTACGGCGGAGTAAGCCGACGAATGAAATATGCTTTATTTTGAATATCAATAAGGCGCGCGTGCAATGATTATCCTTGTATTCGGCAGAGCTGTCGAACCAGCCGAAAAAAAAAAATTTCCGGATAAAAATCGATTTTATTAATTTACGACTCTCGGCGTTCGAGGATTATTCCTCGGCTCCGAGGCGGCTTCGATGCTTCTTGTATAGCTTCGAAAAAATTAAAGTTTGACCGCTTACTTGACCCGCCCCCCACTCCGGCCATTATATCTCGCGCGGGTATTTCACAGAGATCGTCTGTATTATCCGAAAATTCATTAAATCCGAACAATATACAGCGCGAGGCCCCCGAGCGTCTGGTCTTCCGGCAAATAGCGTATACACGCGTTCATGATCGATGTAAACACTGTTCGTCTTGTCCAGCAGCGCATTATCCGCGCACCGTTACTCGTTAAGAGTCCCCCACTCGACATCTCTTTTTCCCCCTCTGGAAATGCCTCGCCCGAAAAACTTATACGCGAGAGCCGCTGCAAAAAGCGGCGAAGTAGCGTAAAAAGAGCCGATTACGCGCGGAGAGCCTTCTTTTTTTCTTCTCATACGCCAAGCCCTCCGCGAGTTGTGCGCGAGGGCTTAACGAGCTCCCCGAACTCCTCTACCTGCGCGACCGATATTCCTTCGAGACTGACGTGTGTTCGCGCAGCAGCCGAGAGCTTAATGCTCTTCTGGCCTCTCTCTTCTCTCGCGTCGATAATTACACAGGCAGGGTATATACCGTGTGCAATTGCTTGGAGCCGCGTAGCTTTTCGCTCCGCTCATTTTTCAGGCAGCCCCGATCGAGACCGCCTTGTGTCTCTCTTCCTTCTCCGATCGCACGCTCTCCTCCCGAACGTTCCGTTCTCCAAAGCGTTAATCAAATTATAAGACGAGCGCGCGTAACAAAATACAAGCGACGTATTACTAATTACACGTATAGCTTCGGAGAATCCCAGAAGCAAGATTATCGCAAAATCTGTCGAGTCGCATTAAGCCCGATAAAGCTCATTAAACGAGGGAAAGGAGGGGGGTAATTAATAACCGCGTCGTCATCAACGCAAACGCCCCAGAAACAAAAGAAGAGCAAAAAGAGTAGCAAAAAGAAAAAAACAGCCTCACAAACCGAAAGGAAGTTCAGGCTGGTCCACTCGGCGCTCATCGCGCAGCGAATCTCGCGTGCGCGCGAGCCACCCACTGTAAATTACACCCCGCCGTTGCCGCGAACACGCGCTCAACCATACACGCACGCGCAGATTGTAACCTTTCCGATATTTCTTCGTCGGCATAAGACAGAGAGGGAGAAAGGGGTGAGGTCGTGTGGAGAGGAGGCGAGGGAAGAGGACGACCTCGGTGATGCGCCGCGGGCGAGCGCGTATGTATAGGTAGGTTTCGGCGAGACGCCGCTGATTTATACAGGCGCATATTGCGCGCGTTATTTTGCCCCGGCTCATTATAAACGTCGGTTGAACACTCGCGCTTCTCGTTGTCTCGCTCGTGGAAAACGCCCGGGGAGGATTATGCTGTACGCGCCTGGCTTTTGGGAACTCGTTACCCCACATCTGCATGCTCATCTGCGTTATATTTTGCGATGGTGTGTTACGCTATATAGTATTTCGAGCTAAAGTCCAGCGTTTCCGATAATTAATTAGCAATTATTTGTTGTAAAATAAAATTTAGTTCGTGTATAGGGTTTATGTCCCCGATGAGATCGAGGCCGACTCAACAGAAGACAAGACTAGTCTAGGAAAACGTTGCTTCTCGCACACATCTGCGTGTCCGGTATTCAGGCAATTAGTCCACGTTGCAACCACGGGTAGGCAAAAAAACAACTGCCGAGTAGCAGACGGTGCTTTTTTTGCTTCAGAGTCTAGTGCGCGCGTTGCCTTTTACGTGCGCGAGTGTGTATAGGAATAAAGGTTTTTCCCGAGAATCGAGGATGTACGCACTACTTTGACGAAGGAGCATTGAATCTCGCTATAGGCTGGGTCGTTGTGTGAACTAGGGTGGTATTATTTAAACGAGTCCGAGCTACGGAAGAAGTACGTTTTTTTTAAGTAATTCTGAAGCTAAAATAAACGGGACAACTTATAACCTCTCTGTGTTTTTTTTATTCTAAACCTTATTACGTTGAAATTGTTATCTCGGTATCGATCGAAACGTTTTTACCTTATGCCACAGCCAATTATGCGTTTGGATGAATTTATTATCAAAATATAGTTGGCCGGTAAATTTGTAAAAATGTTTTTTTTTTAAATTCTAAAAACGACTAAACTGTAAATCATTAGGCCAGACCTTGAATAATGGAGAGAAACAAATAAACTCCGAGACAAAACGAAAAATTCACTAATATTTCACGCGGTTATCTACTCTCCATCCCCCCCCCCCAATAAACTCGAAATTTAGAGGCGCACAAGAGCTTGTATAAATGGCGAAAGAGGCTTTTCTCATATTTTCGTTAAAAGTCAAAATTTATGAGCAGCTGACCAAGCGTCGAACGAAACTCGATTTCGTCCCCCCTCCCCCGTTCCCTCACCCTACATCCTCTCAGCTTCTTCTTCGATTTCGGGTTCCGTATTACCATAAGAGCCTCTCATTCTCGCTGGGCCTCTCTCGACATAAGCGCAAATACTCCGCACTCGAGAGAGAGAGAGAGAGAGAGAGAGAGAGAGAGAGAGAGAGATTCCGGCTACTGGACCGCCTCTCTTTTTGTCTCTCGCACATCCTCACCGATGCCTCGACTTCTCCAGAGACGCATGCGTGCTCTTTCTCTTTTATTTTTACCCCCCATCTACTTTTTTCTCGCTTTTCACTTTTGCGGCCAAAGTTTCTTTTGCAAATTGCGCTATCGAGTTCTCAAATCGAAAAGAGATGCTTCGATTAATTTTACGATAAACCACCGATCTCTGCTCCCATATATTACTATCGGTTAACAATAAGTCCGAGGCGATCTTAGGTCATCGTGTGCAAAAATGAGTCAACACGCGCTTCGGAACGAAACAGAGACATGTGTATGTGTGGGAAGGGGGGGGGGGAGAAGAAAGGACGCGAACACGCGGCCAAGCACCTCTCGAGCTATTCTCTCGACTCGTGCAGATTGGGCTCGGCGAGATTCGCAAGAGCCATGCGGGCATTAGCATAGCTAGACTCACTGGACGACGATGCCACGAAAACGCCCGAGGCGCCCTGACGTGAAAATCATCTTGAAAGCCAATTGGGATTACTCTCTCCCTCTCGTTTATCCCCTCGATGATATTTATTATACATGAAAATGTGAACCACTCGAGCGCTTACACTTTTCCGGGACCTCGAAAATTGCAAGCGAACGAAGAAACTATGCCACGAAGCTAGTTCTTATACTTATCGAGAAAGCTCGGAGAATAAAGTATTTAGAGAACGATCAAACCTTCGATTTGTTAAGTATCAATCTTCTGTGCTATAATTCCAACCAGGGGGGTAACACTTACCTGTAACAAAATAAAAATACAAAATTAGTTCATCTCGTAATAAAACATATTATAAAGTACGTGCATTACTAGGTCTACTAAGAACAAGATCAGTTCTTTCGAGAATTCGCAAAGTAACAATCACGCAAGTCTTGAAAAAACAAAGCGAAAATTCCGGCAATCCGACCTAAACAGACTCTGTGTATTAACGTTTGAAGAAAGCAAATGAATTAATCGTCGAGCTGCATATGAAATACAAGTCATCCGGTCTGCGAAGATTTAAAAAAAATCACCGAAAATCCACAGGGCAGACCAGGATGGACGTTATACAGTACGAGAGTTGGAGTATGAAGGAGAGGAGCGAGTGCAGAGGGAGCGCGTTATAAGGGCGGCCTTTCTCGTGAGAGCCTCGGCCCGGGCGTACATATATTAAAACGAAGCCGATCGCGATAGCCGCGGTATGGGGCTCCGAAAGAGCTGGACCCTGGACGGGACGGATGGTAGCGCGGATGCGGGAGTCCCCGCAGTCGGAGGGGTGAGAGAGAGTATAGGAGTCTCCTCCCGCTTCTCAATAATTTTAACGAGCCCGCGCGCGCGCCCGTTCGCCAGCGCGGACGTGTCCCCCTAGCCACCCGCTCCCTTCTACCTTCCACCTCTTCGCCATCTACCTCATCCTCATATACACCGATATCTATACAGATGTATGTATGTATACGTATATAGGTATGAGTATAGACTCGCGCGCGAGTATATACCGGCTGCTCTCGGGCGCAGACTGGCCGAGAACCTCCCGAATTTTAATTGGTCACGAAATACCTCTCGCTCTCTCACCCGCCTCAGCCGGATTCTTCGCTGGATTTTTCGCCGCGAAAAATGCAATTTCTTACAAGCCTTTCGAATTAAGATATCGCTTGCTCTTTCTCTCTCTCCCGAGAGAGAGAGAGAGAGAGAGAGAGAAAGAGAGAGGGAAAAAGAGCCGAGGAAGCTTGACCGCGAGGCCCACGGACCTGAATTATATTATTCATGCGCGGAGGAGGCTCTAGAAGAAAAATGGGATAACGACTGTCAGCCGTCGGTTTTCTCCTTACTCTCCTTTAACTCTCTCGCCGTCTCTCTCGCTGCCCTTTTTCGTTCTCTCTCCCTTTTCCTCCGACGCTATTATGCAGATATTTCGCTGATTGAATACACAAACGAGGCGCGACAATAAAAATTCATCGAATATATAGCCCGAGTTAAATTGATAGTTTCCTAAATGAGTCATCTATATTCTAAAATAAAGGACAAAACGAAAAAAAAAGACAAAAGTTGAAAAAAAAAGAAGTATTCGGACGTGGTACTTTCAGTTTTTAAAGATGACCCATGCATCCGTAATTTGTAAAGCGAAAAAAAGCGCAGAGGAGCAGGGAGAGAAAGAGAAAGAAAAGGAGGAGTAGAGAGAGAGAGCGAGAGAGCAAGTCGTACTCACTTATACAAAGTGCCAGGGAGAAAGAGTACAAAAGGAGTCGAGGAGGAACTGGGCACACGGGGAGAGATAGAGAAGACCGAGAGAAAGAGCGAGAGAGAGAGGGAGATCCAAGAAAAATGATCGAGTGAAAGAGCGGCTCGATGAGCTGGAGTATATACGGGAAGAGAAGAGTAAGCTCGGAGGGTCGGGGAAGGGGAAAGCTGCGCACACTAAGATACAAGAGAGCGACTGTAGACGTGTGTCTGTGTGTCTGTGTGTTGCAGGACTCGCGTGGTTATCCAAGCGCGTCCGCTCGCGGTAGCCTCGGGACATCACGAGCCCAAGAGAGCGCGTCCGAGGCAGATATACCCACTCACACGTATACCTTCCTCCACGAAAAACCAGGCTCTCTCTCTCCTCCCGCGCTCCCACGTAGATCCGCTCTCTCTCTCCTCGCTGCTGCTCGTTTTTTCCCTTAGCTCCATTTTACCTCTACGCTTGTATGTGTGTGTGTGTGTGTGTGTATGTGTGTCTACATATGTGTATTTGAACGTCGCGGCGGGCGCGAGTCTGCCTCTTTCTCCTCTCGGGTTTCTTCCCTCCTTCGGCTACGCACACGCGACGTGTTTAATTAACGATGAAATTCGAACGCAGCAAAGAGCGAGAGAAAGAGGGAGAGTAGGAGGGGGGGCGAGGCTCCAGCAGGAGCGGCCGTTGAATTTCAATAATTGTTGCTTATTTTGCGCGTCCGGACACGGGCTGATTTATTGCAGCAATTTGAGTTGAGAGAGAGAGAGGGACGGACGAGAGCCGTGACAGCGTTTTTCTTATGGGATTTCGTTGGTATACGTATATAGCAGCAAGATTGAAGGAGCGAGAAAAAGTAACGAGTCGTCGATACAAATGTTGACGATTTTTTAGCTCTGAATGTTAAGCCTAGACGGTAGCGTAAGAGAGAGAGATGGAACTCGAGCTCGGCACATCAGCCAACACAAACACACGACTACCGCGGCGTGTCTCTCTCATAGATAACAGCCGAAGAATGGGCCCCCCGACTTAATGCGATTACGGGGCGTTTGCCAACGATTCGCGGATGATGCAGTCCCCCTGTCAGGCTCTTTGCGAGCGCACTAGAGAAGAAGCCGGGCCGGGGGAGGCTCTGGAGAGATTATGAGGCCACCGGAGTTGAAACGCGATCCCACTCGACGCGAAGAAGAAGACGGAGCACTGAGCTGCCGCTGTTTATACATATCCGATGCTGATACAGCAACGTTGCGGTCGCCGCTCGTTCCCGCGGGTGTGGCTTCTGTGGATCGATGCGACGACGATAAAAAATATGTGCTCGGCCGAGACGCGGAATGCGCGTAATCGGCCCTGCTCGACAAACTCAGGCTCGGGGCATCACGCGACGGCCAACACACTTGGTTGTATATATAGGTGTTTATCGATTTCACGGAAAACTTATACCCCTACTCGATCTGTGAGAACAATCGGCTGGTGTATCGTAGGGGGGCCTACTCGATTTTACCGCTGCTCTCGATGTATCAGAGCTGGATTTTTTAAAGACTCGCCGGGATGCCGGGCACGCGGGGGCCTTATTACCGCTGGAAAAATTGTCGCGCTGCTGAATTATGCATTTCCACGTGGTAAACGAGGCTACGGCTAATTGTCGAGAACATACGCACTGGGTGTACACGCGTGTGTGCGTGTATATGTTTAATGACGAGAGCCCAGCCGGGGCTCTCTCTCTCAAGAGAAGAATGCTGCCCCGTTAATGACGCGCGCGAGCAGCGCTGCAAGAAATTCGGCATTTAACGCGCTCGTTAAAAATCTCCAGCGCGCTTTTCCCTCTCTCTTTCTCTGAGACGGCGGTGATTGACTACCGCGAAGAATCGCATGAATTTTCGTCGCAGAAGGATAAACCCATTACTATACTGCGCGGAGCCGCAATTGCCGCGGTTTTATCATAGATATAAAGGTGAAGTATTAAACCGCGGATCCTCTTCCGTTCGTCATTGGCTCAGGGGCCCCGATCGACCGCAAATCATCTTAGGCTATCTCGTCCCGCGAGATATTCTCAAAGCCATACAAAGGAGATCGACCGCACGCGGGCGTAGGAAAGAAGGGGACTGCTTTATAATGACCCAAGAATAGCCAATGGGGAAAGAGAGCAGCAGCATCTCTAGCGCGGCTGCAGCTCAATCGCCCGGGCAGTCTCGGTGTCTAAGAGAACGGAATAATATCGGGCCCCGGCATCTAGTATTATGCCCCGGCGGGCAATTAATTTCTGCGGTGGCCACAGACTCTCGGCCGCAATGTTCCCTCTTTTCTATTACGCGAGATGGCTTTTTAATTGCGATATATTCCCGGGCTTATGGCGGCGTATTTTACAGCTCGCGCCCGCTATACAGCCGCCCCTTACCTCTCTCTCTCTCTTTCACTCGGCAACCTTTCATCCGGCTTATTGTTTTTTCGGTGCCTGAAAGTGCACAACCTAACGCGCGGTTATCCTCGCCGTTGAGTGTCTAATTAAACGCTTATTCGCGCGACTATCGATGTCTTTGCCGCTGCAGCAGCGGTGAACGTATACATACACGTCCATTTAGCCATCCAAGGCTGGAGCTATAAGTTTTCACGGCGCGGCGGCAAACACCTAGATTCATTGTTTCGCGCTTAATCGCCAAGTTTACGGCTTGCCCTTCTTTCTAAGAGAAAAAAATTCTGTCTGCTATATAGCGCCCGAGAGCCGCATCAATTTTTGCGAGCGTTTACGCGGCCGCCGACAGTTTTCTTACGGTAGCGCGCGTACGGATTAATGGTTAATTAGCAGCTCCGGACCGTTTCAAGCTCGCGAGGAATCCAAATTCAAAGTCGAGAGCGTGTCAGCCTTTGTCTCGCCGCGCGGAGCGACTACTGCCTTGTCCCACGCGGGCGTCTAACAAAAAGCCTATATGTGTCGTAGGAGCCAGCCCTCAATCACTCCAATCGCAGCTCCTCCCCTCCCTCCCGGCCCATTGACTGCTCCCCAAGAATTTTCCCCTTAACGAAGCTACGCCGCGCTCAATTAGCCGCGCGCGGAGCTTTTCTTGCCCCCCCCCCCCTCCCCCCGTCCTGGGGTAACGTGTACTCTGTATACTCGACGGTGCGGGCCGCGATGATGCTTTTTGCGCAATTAGCCGCGCAATTACGCACGACGCTACCGGCTGCCCGATTCAAATTAATTAATATGCCAGTTGCAACGCTGTTGCCGGGCGCAGGCTTGCCTCTGATGGACGTGCATCGCTTCTTCTCGGCTCACGAGGGCTAATTCCATTCGAAGCACCGACTGTCTTACGTGACGCGAGAATTCGAGCTATCTGGGATGCGCGCGAGTTTTATGCTTGTACACCGATCTTTTTCCCTTTTCCGATAAGAACAAAGTGACCTTTCTAAATAATACGAGGATTCTTCGTGAGATTGCGAGTCTCGTTGAAAATTTCGAGTGCGCCAAAAGTATAAGTTTAGCCAATTGTATTGTACTGGGAACAAAGCCGGGCGCTTATCATAACGGCTCGCCAGGCACAATGAATTTGGCCATTTAAATAGCCATTCCCCCCGATAAAACGGACCGAGGTGACGAGAAAAAAAGTTTCCGGGGAATCCAAGTCAAGGATGGGAGGGGGGGGGGAGGGTTATAAGAGAGTCTCGAGGGTATTATCTTCATCGAGATTTATTCGCCCTTACATATCCGAAGGCGCGTATACGCTTCGAGCGCGGCCGTACGTCTTTGGGCCTATCGCGAGGAGCCATCGGATTTCAGCGCGAGAGGCTCTCTCTCTCTTCGGGTAGGGGCTTATCGGCCGCCTATATCGCCGCAACTCTTTGGACCTCTCGCGCGGCAGAGCTGCGCATTTGTGCGCGCATTTGTATTACGATGAGCAGTTCGATCGGACGCCCTTCCCTCAGAACTTGCAGCTCGCCGCCCTGGAGAGAAGAACGTGCTCTATTGGTCTATGAAGGAGCAGCAGCCAGCCCCTCCCCGAGCTTGATGCGGCGAGAGAAGAAGGTCGCGAAGGCCTCGTGACCGAACGATGATTTCCGGCGATATTCTCGGCTAACTGTTTAAAAAGTCGTTAATCCACGGGGCTAACGTTGACTGGGCGCGTTCGCGGGAGCACCGCGCTATGTGTGGCGGCAACGGTGTTGCCGGCAAAAAGTGGGGGAAACGAGGAGAGCGCAGGGCTCGCTCGCGCATCCTTTCGCGCGCAGTTAAAGTCGCGGCCCGCGCGCGGCCTCTCGATTTTACGGCGCTCGTTAAAAAGCCGCCGCGCGCGAGATCCGCCGTGGCGTAGGCCAACGGAGTTGTGTACAGGGAGGAGAGGGCCTCTACACGGAATTACGCAAGCGAACGCGAGGGATATAATAATCCCCGAGGAGGGCAGCTTCCCTCTCCTCCTTTAACACCCCTTTCGCCCGCGCGCAACTCTTCCTTCCATCCTCTTCCGAACCTCTTTCCTTTTCTTATTCTCCGACTCCTCTTCTTCTCATCTCGCTCTCGTATTATTCGGCGAATTTATGCGCGCGAATAAAAGCCGCGAGCTTATCTCTTGTTGTTTCGCCACAAC
The DNA here is from genome assembly GCA_030522585.1 of Anagyrus pseudococci. Lineage (NCBI taxonomy): Eukaryota > Metazoa > Arthropoda > Insecta > Hymenoptera > Encyrtidae > Anagyrus > Anagyrus pseudococci. Next base: position 17,099 of record JAPYYQ010000963.1, read on the forward strand.
TCGCTGGGGGATATAGACGTTGCTGTATATACGTGGATTTTGAAGTTAGGACGATATTTTCAAGGAGGGCTTTGCCGGCCAGCGAGAAGATTATAAGACGCCCGGAGATATGGCTTTGCCTTTATGACGGAAGTATAAAAGGCCAAGCAGAAATCGGCGTGAAATAGCCGGATATATATGAGGGAGGACTAGAGCGTTCAATATTTTAATGGCTTTGTTATATGTGCATAGATATAACATAATAAACTTTCTTCCTCGGCGAGACGTTAAACAAATTTTGATAAATACAATTAAGCCAAAGCCGTTGTCGGTCGTAGTACGCGCGCGCACGACTTATGCGTTCATTAAAGTCTAGAGCTCGGAGTAGTCAACCCCGCCTATGCGGGCATTAAGTTTCCCATCAATTTCCCAGGGCGAGCACGGCGGCGCTCAAGTCGCATCAATAACGCGCCGGTCGCATGTCGGCTCTCACGTGTGCAGTCTCTCTCTCTCTCGGCCACCGTAATAAATAATAATCACTCGTGAAGAGCGTAAGAAAAAAAGAGCAGGCTGCTCGAGCATTACCGCGCGGGATTATTCGATAGGTTCACCGGGCGATCGTCGAAGAAAAGAAAAATGAGATGAAGCTTAATGGCTTGGACACGCGACAGTGTTGGCTGACGCGTTTGCTGAATTATATGCGAAGAGCGATGATAAACGAGAGCTGATATCGGACCAGCTTTCACAGAGGATTACCGGACGAGTAATAATCTCGACAATTCAGGTGCGAATGTTTTTTTTTCGACTCCTTTGATTTTTCGAGAGACGAGAGAAACTAATAAACGTGAGCGAAATTCGGCGACGATAAAGCGTTGGATAAATTTCAATTTTACAATTATGTGCGTGATTATGTTGTATTTGGCAGGGGGAGATGGATAAACAAGCGTCATATCGACTGCGGGGCTGCCCAAATAAAAGTTCGACGTTAAATTTTTAATTGCGCGCGCGCGAGAGAGCTGGTGTTGATAATTTACAGCGCATTACCATGCGTTAAAACCAAAATGAAAAAAAAATAAAGAATCCAAAAAAGATTTCCTGGTGACTCAAGCGAATATCATCTTTAATTTAGTACGCGGCATACCGATTTAACGCGTGGCTTGCCGATGCCATAACCCCGGATCCATCATCTAGGCTTATAGATACCGAGAAATCGGCGAATTATTAATTTTCATATGACGCTGTGTGAACTCGCGAAAAAAAATTCAAAATTTCCGGTCTTGCGAGTCATCGGTCGAGTAATTAATAACCGACTCTCTCTCTCTCTCTCTCTCTCTCTCTCTCGAACTTTAGCGGCCTAGCTTTGTAATTTTTTTTTTCTTAACGGCCTTGGAGGCGCTACGACCACCTATAGAGCGCGCGAGAGAAAAGGAACCAATCTTCCCTCCTCGGCGTTCGCGGAATTTCTATTTTCTGAATCTTCAAATTCATAATCGCCGGCCTTTCTCCTCTTTCGCGAAACCAGCGTCATTACGACGCCGTCCGAGAGTGAATTCCCCCTCCTGCCTCACCCCCTGAAGGACCTCTCTCTTTCTCTTTCGCGTTGAAACCTGTTGCTACGGATCTGCGATGATTTTTTTTTTCGTCGGCAAAGACCGGAAGTCCAGGCTGCCGGCCAACAGCCAGCGGGCATTAAAGTTGCTCTTGACTCGGGCAATTTTACTCGGGTGTCAGGAGCAGGAAAACATCTGGGTCGCGTATCGAGTGTCCTCCCAGTCTCTCGAACGGATGAGAGACAATGAAAGATGAAAGTGTCGGTTACGAACATTTCTTTTCCTCTTCTCTCCTCCCTCCGACGTTATTCTGCAGGCTGGCTTGATTCTTGCGCCGTACGATGGTTAATGGCTATGGGATATGCTTTTTTACGCGTTCGCTTGATGACCGAAGTTAATGATCTTTTTTACGCCGCGTTGTAACAAGTCATTAAGCCTCGGCTAACAGATTTTAATTACGTAATAAGCCCATCGCTCGCCTGTCATTTGCAAAAATATCGAAAATTTTTATTCAAAAACGAAGACGACAATTTTATCGAGCAAAAACACGATGTGCGCAGCGAGCGACAGCCACGTCTTCGGCAACGTATCTGTGTAGTAACGACCGGCAAACTCGTGAACATACGATACTCGATAACCAATGCCAAAATCTAAGGCAACAAGCAGAGGCAGTTAATTCGAATTCGACGCACTTTGCGCTCTGCCGGCTGTTAAAAGCTCATCGCTTGGCTCCCGATTCATCTCATTTGCTAAAACGACCGTAAAATCGAAGGAAAACGAATGGCGCATGCAGTCACCGAGAGTTCGAAATAGTGTTTCCACCGGGGGAGGGGCCACGCATTAACCGCTCGCTTATATACTCTTTCGCTTTATTTTTTGCCCCTTCCTCGACTGCTTTTTTTTACCAGGAATACTTTATACTGGTAAGTAGGATAAGGGGGGGGGACTTGAATTTCTTTGAGGAGAAGATTGCTCGTTACAGGCCGAACGACACCGGAAGCGCACGGGAGATGAGGTTCGATCACGAAAAGTCTCCCCGCCTATCTCTTGCGAAAAAAAAGAAAAACAATAATAATGATCATGATTTTTTTACAGGACCGATACGGGTTTTTGAAAAATAAAAGCCAAACTATGACGCGCTCCAAGGAATACAGAAATACAATCGCATAGTCGAGTCAGCCATCACAGCGGGATACCGGGGGTTTATTGCCGCCTCTCGGCGAGCAGCTTAAAAAAAAAGGGGTAAATAAATAAAATATCACGCTCTCTCGTGCGGGTCTGGCCAATGCCTCACACCGGCGGCGGCTCGTGGCCGTGCAAGCGGACGGTCGAAAAATGCCGAGATTTCGGCACGTAGCTCCGGATACGCTGGTGGACTCTCATGCATTATTAAACGCAGCTGCCCCCCGGTCGTCGCTCGTGCGCCACAGCTAGCCCCCTGCATCCGCGCTCGTGAGAGTGCGCGCCTGTGTATACGATCGCCATCGAATTTCATCGCGAGTATAAGCCGATACAGTCGCCCATGAGTGAGAGGGGGTATATTTGAATTTCTCGCCGGCGGGGGCCTTATGATTTTACCCCGTTCCTGCGTATTATCCCGATTCCGTGAGCGGCCCATCGCTATATACCCTACTCGCCGGCGTTATTATTCCAGCTCGAGCCGCCGCGCGCGCGCGAAACGTAGCGGCGACAGTCTCGAGGTGGTTATACGGCGGATCTTCTGCATATCGAAGGACGAACTCGCCGGGACAATATAACGCAAGGAAATACACCTACATTGGCGCGCATAAATCAGCGAAGCAGTCGCGCTCTCGCGGGCAATTTTTATCCGGCTGCTGGCGGGCCCAAAAAATCAGCGGACAAAGGCGAGCCTCTGTTGTAATACCCTGAAACTCACTCGGCGCATCGTCGAGAGAAGCGGGAGAAGAAGGAGAGAGAGAGAGAGAGAGAGAGGCAAAAAGAAGATAAGGAGGGAGGGGGGTATCGACTCGCGCCCTTTCTCGCGCTAAAAAAGGCAACGGCCGGCGAGAGGCCCTCGACGTCGAGGGCGCGAGCGAGTACGGGAGAGAGAGAGAGGAAGAAAATAAAAGGCGGATTGTCGCGCGGGAGGAACGTTGTGCCATCTTGAATGCGAAGCCCTTCGGGCCGAGCCATTGTGTTTCTAGCCTTGTCCCGTGCGCTGTTTTCTTCCTACGATTAGCTGCGCTTTGCACGTGTGGTCGGGATGATGACCACCGACGTTGGTTCGCTAAGCGTTTGCAAAACGCCTGTACGTTTTATGAGCCGTGGACTGCGTTATTTTGCCGTCAGCTGAGGATTATTCAAGTGAGAGCTGTTGTGACTTATTGAAAAGTTATGACTCTTAGTGGCGCGAATAAAGCACGAGAGGTAATGTCGGCGTCGATATTGTTTTTTCGCCGTGGATCGATATTGCGATCAGGAAGTAATTAAACGTCTTTGATGATAGTCGCCAAATTAAGCTTCAAGGGGAATGCATTAATCATCGTAATAATCCGGGGAGTTTTATAGCTGTGCCTACTATCGTATATGCGTTGACAAGCTATGCGCCGATGATGCGCGCGTGGGAGTGTGGACCTTCATTAACGGAAACAAAAAAGTATTAGTCGTTCATTTTACATGTTTTTGCATGTCCGCAACTTTTACGACCTATTCCTATACATTGCATTTACAATATTTCTATTTCCGCGACTGGTTACGTTTGGAAATCGAATTTCTCAAGCTGTCACTTTAATGCGGACGATTCACTAGAAACTACCAAGATACGAGAACGTTTAGTCGCCAAATGTACCAATTTCGCGGATCTAAAGGCAAAAAAAGAGAGAGATACCGAATTAGTTAACGAGATCCTTAGTAGTTCTGAGAAGCTGTGTACACGCTCGGCGAGGAACGCGCGCGCGACGTCTCTTTTTACGCGTCGATACCATAGTCGGAGTAGACTCTCGACATCGCGTACAAACGACCCGATTTGCCATCCGAGACGACTAAATAAAAATAGAAGTATAAAGATAGGAGAGAAAAAAAAGGGGACGGAAAATCCGAGCGTCGCAGCGACGCTCACAAATGAGAGCAAAAACGCGTACGTAATTGAAAATCCGCGTGCCGTCTACAACACACACACACACACACGCGCACATCCCCATAAAACGTATCTTATACAGCTTTCCGATCGATCTTTATTTACGCAGTCCTTGCTCGTAAGAAAAAAAAATCCATAATCAAAGCTTATAAATCCGCAGCGCAAAAAGGCAGGAGCGAGAGAAAGAGCTGCGATTCATCGGCAGCTCTAACCAGCGCGCGAGCGTGTCCTTATCGAATCGAAGGAGAGAAAAAAAAACGCAAGGAGCTAAATAACCGTCGAAAACGTACGTAACGCGAGTGCGTCTCGCCGGTTAATTGCGCCAGCGCACTTGCCATTTAAAGGCATCGCGGGAATAGTCGCGAGCGAGCGCGCTCTCGCTTGTAATTAAAAAGTCAACTTCGACTAACAAGCCGATCCCGTTTTTCGGAGACGCCGCCGCGCTGCAGATTTCGATTATCGATGATTCGATGCGCAGAAGCTTGTTCTCTCGGTCTCGCTTTTCGGCGAGCATTGCACTTGTGTACGAACGTCGAGTGTGTATACGTAATTGAAAATTCGAGACGTGGAGTCTGATTAATGGTAGCTTGACGCGCGATAACTACCTGTACTTTTCTCGATTCAGTATTAATGTGTGCATTGCCGTCATTTTATTTTTAATTGCGATCGCATATAGAAATTTTGAAAGATCTGACCTTTGTTCTTGTAGTTTTTGATTTTCTAATAACTTGCCATATTGAATGGAACTTACCTGTAAACAAAAGAAGATAATTTTAATAAAAAGCCAGGATAAGAAATATGTTACATAAATATATAATGAAAAAGCGTTGTTGGATAAACGAGAGTAAATGTATATACCTGCATTTCGACAGACATAAATTGCAGCCAATTATTATTTGTAAAATTTATTAACAAAAACCGCCTTAAAGTGTCACTCGGCTTGACGATAAATCAGGCAAAAGAGTTCATTAGCGACGTTTGTGCAGGGTCGACGAAAAATTTCAAAAAACACACGGGCCGCCGTTTTTAACGAACTCCCCTTCCCTCCCCCCGGCGAGCGCGAGTGTGTCGTGCGCAGAAAAAAGAGCAAGAGGTGTCTCTCCCCAAGGCGAATATACACGTACGTGTATTTATCCTCTTCTTTTTTCCAAAAGAAAAAAAAACAAAAAACGAAAAAGGAAAGAAATTGTATACTATAATGCACAACGCCAATATCCCGAGAAAAAGGGAAAAAGAGCGCGAAAGAGAAAGAGGCGAGAGAGGGAGAGCCTCTCCGATGGCCGTCGCCAGACACATTGTTCTGTCGCGGGCCTGTTATTTATCTCGGTGTTCTCAGGCCTCCCTCCGCCCTCCGTAGATATATACGTAAATACACCTTCGTGCTCTTTCGACGTAGCTGTGCGGGCCCGCTCGGGACAGAAGGACAGAAAAAGAGAGAGAGAGAGAGAGAGAGAGAGAGAAGCGATTGTGTCGAATCGAAAGTCGCAGGCAACGGGGGCCCAAACGAGACCGAGAGAAATCAGAGTGCGCGCGAAACGCGGAAACGAGGAAGACCAAAAAAAAAGTAAACGGAATCAATAAGTGCATAAGTATGCCCCCTCCGCGAAACGAGCAAGGGGGAATTCGAATCGAAAGAATAAGGACAGAAAACAAAGCGAATAAGAAAGTTTAAGGAGAAAAGGGAGCGCAGGATCGGGGGCTATACTGCACTACGTGTATGCAGAGCGTGGAAAAGAGTGGAAAAATCGGAGCAGGCCTGCGGGAGAGTATTGCCGTCCAAAGGTAATAAAGGAAGGGGGGGGGGTATGCACGGAGGGTCGACATCGCGAGAGCTCGTCGCGCCATTGCGACGGACGGCGTCGACCATTGTACCAAAGGCGGAGCAGAAGGAGCGAAAAGGGGCGGTAGATCGTGTGCCGCGGCGCGTATAAATGGTCCGTCGCGCCTCGGCGGGCGTCTGAAAAGCCCCGGGTCTCTCCGTGCTTCTCTCTCGCCGTGACGCTCACTTGTGCGTTACCGCGCTCTTATTGCATACGCAAATATTTTGCGGTTATCGCTGGGAGAGCCTTGACGAACCGAGAACGAGATTCCGAGGGCCTCATTTCGCGCGGAGCAAATGATACGTCAAGAGAGGCGCGTCAAAGATCGATATCGCGACGACTACGAGAGCACGGCGGAGATATAAGAACTTTTCAAGCGGCCGAAAGGAAGAGAGCCGAGCTCGGATATATATCTAGCTCTTTTCGTATAGTATACATTCGAAACACGTCCGGGTGTAATGCTCGGCCGCGCGTAAAACCTCACACGCGCCGCGGCCGCGTAACAAGGCTTATCGGCCGAGGCAAACGAGCCGGAGCAAGTGGAGGGGCAGTTGCGAGTGTGCTTATACCTTTCTACGAATATGCCTCTCGTGTAAAAGCGCTTGCTGGCCTCTAAGCCGGCGTTCTCCGATGCTTCTCTTATCTGCTGTCGTTATGATTTTTCAGCTTTTGTTAGGCCCGCGTAAACTCGCTACACACTCTTTCTCTTTCCTTCTGTATACACATACCTGCTCGTATTCCCGCAACAATCTTATCGTGGCGTTTTTTCGTGCGTAGGCTTTATTCCGGGAAGCGACGAAAAGTCAAACTATATCGAGACGCTCGGCGTAAAAAGGACAGAGAGGGAGAGAGCGAGTACGCCGATCGCGACGTGCTGTTCGAGAAGAAGAAACGAAAAAGCCAGCGGAGAGGGGGTAAGGAGAAGGAGAGAAAGAAAGAAAGGTCCTCTGTATAGCCGAGGAATTAAGGCAGAAGAAATCCGAGCAGGCCGCTTGTGGGGAGTAGGGAGAAAAGAGAGCGAGAGTCATCGCGCTCGCTGCATACATGAGCACACCGCGAGTGCTCAGATCGAGCTGGATAAAAAAGATGGCACGGATGTATACAGAGAAAGAGAGCTCGAGAGAGAGAGAGAGCAGCGCTGGGAGGGTAGGGAGGAGAAGAAGGAGAGAGAGATCAAGCGGACGATAAGGGCACGTACACAGGCGTACGTGGGCGAGGAAGAGAGGCTACGTGTGTAGGGAGGGGGGTATAATGCCGATAGGAATCTTTCTCGCTCGTCGTGCGCGCGCGCCCATCGCGTATGTGTGTGTGTGCGTCTCTCCGTATGCACACCGGGGTATCCCCCCCTGCGTATTTATGGTAAGGAGAAGCGCGCAAAGATCGCGTGCCCTCCAAAGTCTTCTGCATTCGACTGCGCATCGAACCCCCCCCCCCCTACCACCCTCCGCGACTTTATATTCTCTGGCTGCCTGTTGTACCACGCATCGGGACTCCCTCACCCGATGTAACGCCTCGCGTTGCTTATTCCGAGTACTAAAAATTCAATTATTGCCCGCGTAAGCCTCTCTCTTTTGACTGGACGTTACCGATAATAAGTTGGGGCGTAAAAATGTTAACGAGCAACTTTTGGAAATCCATGTGGTATAAGAGACGAGAATATTTCTATAGGGTCGAAAAAGGAGCAGAGCCGAGAGAGATAATCATCTTTCACGTACGCTCCATATTCCCAGATGGAGGGAGGGGGGGGGGAGAGGGGTAGTACGTGGTACGGTAGCCTATCCGCGATAGGAGTCGAAAAAAAAAATCTCGAGCTCAGTAGGGTCGGCCAGGATTATGAGCCGGCGATACGAGTAGGTGTATAGGGCAAAGCCAGAAGCAGCAGCGGTGTAAGAGGCGCAGCTATTGTCCTTGCCGCAGGACAATGCAAGGCTGCGCGCGCGCGCGGCAGCAAGCCTATCTGCATCTCGGACGATATTTCATGCGAGAGTGTGTAGGCGCGAGCGGAAAAAAGCGCGCATTCCCTCCTCCAATCCCCTCTTGCTCTCAGCCGCGGCGATGCGCCTATGATTATTTACGAGCTCATCCGACGCAGTAGGCCAGCATGAAGACGTTTCAAGCTCTCCGCCGGGCACACTATCGCGCTCTACTCTCCCCATAGCGAAATGGAGATGGATAGTGCTCGCGCTGAAATGACGTTGCTGCTGCTCCAAGAACGCGATTGTGCTTGGTCCGTTATAAAGGCCCTCCCCCCTTGACCCTTTCCCGATGAATAATTATCGCTTGATCCTGTACTAATGATTATTCGTGCGCTTCCGCTGACGGGAGAGCGCATATATATATATACGTGAGAACGGCCGAAAGTCGCGCTGACAACGTCTTTATGTCATCTTCGCTCGGGATAAATTTCGCGGGAGCGTGGGAGGAGGAGGCTGCTGGGAGATACTTATCGCGATTGCTACACGCTACGGCGGGCCTGGGCGCGCGAAATTCAAGATGTAAATTGAGTTCGAAATTCGAAAAATGTAATTCGACAGTCGTGACGGGGCCCTGTGTGCATGCTGCTTACGTTTTATCTCTCGAATTCGAGGGAGAGAGGATGACATCGCACTGTCGTCGCCTGTATTAATTTATTTTATTTCATTTTTTTCTCTCTCTCTCCTCTTCAATTCCGTAATTTCACATCGAGAGGCATCAACGGAGAACGTCTTATTTATAGCTTGAGAGAACGAGTTTTCGAATACGCGACGTTGCTCATTCGTAAAAATAGACAAGTCATAATTTTAACGGAATTCATCCGCATAATATTCATAACGCGCCGAGCGATTTTTCATTTATCGAAAACGAACAAATGGAAATAAAGCAGGCGATAGGCTAGTCGAAAATTATTTTCAACGTATAGATAAATCACTCGTTGCGCGAACGATTAATCTGACTCTCAATAAACGCACACATAACCCGCATAACCGAAGAAAGCCCTATACGCAGTGGCGGAAAGAAAAAAGAATTACAAAGAGCGCGAGCAGGGAGACATTGTTACTGCCGGTAGGTGCTCGCTTTCGGCTACAATTTCCTCGACACGAAATCCCAGCGATGCGCTCGTAGTCTCCGATATAGACGAACGAGCGAGAGAAGACGAGGACGGCGGGATCGTCGCACCTGCGCACATCCTCGTTTTATATAGCCCGAAATTGTGAAGAATATCCTGTTGCTCCGATTCTCTCAGGCTTTTGCTTAGACTCGTCCCCCGCCGGAGATGCGAGGGAGCTGGCAAAGAAGAGAGGCCGATGATGAGGGTGTCGAAGGAATTTGCGAGGAAGCTAGCCTATACCCCTACTCTCTTTCTCTCGGCAAGATCGTTTACCCGCTGAAATTGAAGCACATCGGTGCAATCATTTTTTTTCCTCGCTCCAAGTATCGTAATACCCCAGTTCCGAACAAGCGGACCCAAAGTGCCATCTTTATAGTCGTCCGTCCCTCTCCCCCCCGAGAAAAATATGAGAAATTCGAGGAATACGATCATCGCGAAAAGTTTAAAAGCCTCGTTTCGGCAAATTATTTCGGTCGATGCGCATAACCTCCACGTCGAGGCGTTATCACCGAGTGTCAAGTGCGAATTAGAAGAGCATTCCTTGGCCCAGTCGAAGCGGAGATAAAACAGGAAGTCCGCAGGCCACACGCGTAAGAAGCCGCGATGGCCGAGCAGCGAACGACGGAGGGGGAGAGAGGTCGAGTGCCGAAAAACCGGGCGAGGAGGCAGGGATGAAGTGAAAGGAGAGGAAAAGGGAGGAGAGAGCGCGGGAGCTAAAATATGATAGCGAGATTCGCGAAATATGAGACCGGGACGAGGGGATCCATTGCCCCCACGAGAGGGAGCTCTCTCTCTCTCTCCTCGATGTCGGAGAACAGATGGGCCTTATCTCCGGCTCTCTTTCTCTCCTCCTTCATCCTCTTCTCGGCTCTTTCTCTTCTCCCTCTGCCCAGTTGGCGAAGCTGCCTTCTTCTTGCAGTTGCCCGTTTTTTTTTCTTCTTCCTCCCGTATATACACCGTACTACACTCTCCTTGATTTATGTAAATCTATAATTTCCATCTTAACGATGGGGCCCCCCCTCTTTGGCTGGTACGCGCGTTCGGGCGTTCTCGCCGAGTTCTCTCCTCCCGCTTTCTCGCTACTTCTCAAATTGAATTGTATGCGGGTACGCGACTTGTCTTTTCTTATTGTTTTTTCTTTTGATTCTCAACATCGTCTCCGCCTCGAGAGCTTTCCTTGTTTTCGACGTTGTCTAGCTGGCCTTAAAAACTAAGCTACGGCATTTCGAAAACCTTAAACCCCCTTGCGTCCTGACCGACTTTTGTCTCGCCGATAATTGTCAACGTTAATCATAGACTGATATAATTTACTCTCGAGTCCGTCTGGTAAAGTAGCGAGGGCTGCTTGTTAGGTATTGCGCAATCGGAAGTTTGGGGGGAAAAAGAGAAGCAGTATAGTCGTGACTCGCGTAATGCGGGGCGAATCTCGGGAGGGGGGGGGATATAAATTCCGGGAGCGAGCTGCCGCGAGTGAAATCAGCAGAGCGTGCGCCGTATAATTGATGACCGCGATCACTGGGCTATGGCTCTTCGCTCCAATATATTTCATCGCTGGCGCGAAAATTTCGCGACAATTTTTCCGGTAAATTGCAAAAGCCCCCCACGATATGCCAGTCCCGCGACTAGTCTCGAGACAAAGGGTGTAAACCCCGGGGTAACGGAGCCAAAAAAGAAACAACAACAGGGAGAGAGAGAGAGAGAGAGAGAGAGAGAGAGAGAGAGAGAAAGCTTTCGTAACAAGAAATAAACCGAGAGAGTTCGATAAGAGCGCGAAATTTCGCGAGAGGGGAGAGCGGCGGCCGATCCTTAAAACGAACGAAAAGCCAAGAGAGCAGGAGAGCAAAGGCTTTCACCTAACGAGCACCGGAGCGGCCGTCGTCGGTCGGGCATGAGAGAGAGAGAGAGAGAGATAAGCATCGGTGGAGCCCGCGATTTCCCTCGGCTCTCTGCAGTCTCTCGCGTAACGACGGGGCCCGCACACGGGCGTAGGCCGCCGCTCGGCGCGAACAATCGCCGGGGCCCCCGACACGAGAGAGCGACTGGCTGCTGTCATCTCGCGGGAAGAATTTACCGGCGACACCCGCGCGGATTATATATCGTCTCTCCCAACACCAAGCGCGCGGCTAAGGACACAGCCCGAGAATTTCTGCTTCTCTTTTTCGCCCTGAGCGCAGGCAGAGAGATAGAGAGAGGGAAGAGGTGGGAAAGGGAAGTGCTGAATTATGCAGTTTCGTCGTATATTGGGAAACGGACGGCCCTCTTCCCGGGCCCCCTCTCTCTTACTATAACGGCAGACCGATGACTTATTAAAATGTTGCTTTCACGACTCTACACCCTTCTCTATACCGCGCTCTCTGGACTGATTTGAAGATTATTTTGTAACAGGGGCCTTTTTCGATGCTTATACCTCTTTCTCCCTCTGCACAGCGCTATAACGAGTTAACTTTTATAGACGCGAACGGCTAACAATGTTTTGCGGCTTTGAACTATACTATGGCTCAGGCATAGAAAACGTTTATTCTCGCTCTAACCACAAATATTTATAAAAAGAAAAAATTATGGAAAAAAAGTTTTATTGTAAAAGAACAATAAAAAAAAATTAGTAAAAAAGCTAAGCAACAACGCCTTATCAATTAAGGAACGTTTTAGGAAAGTGAACCAAACTTTCGCGGTGAAGTTAAAACAAGCCGACGAGGGTAAACATTGAAAAAGAAAAGGTCGCAAAAACTTACCAGGCATGCAGACACATCGAAACGTTCCCGGGTCGTCGAGGCAGGAGCCGTCGTTTCTGCAGGGATGAGACTCGCACTCGTTGACGTTGGTCTCGCAGCGCGGCCCGGTGAAGCCCTGCGTGCAGTTGCAGGCGAACGATCCGGGCGTGTTGACGCAGATGCCGTCGTGCTCGCACGGCGATCCTGTAAATATATATTCAAAATCACGAGATCAGAAATGAACGGCGTACATGGGATTCAAATATAATTGCTAATCTTACGACTAATCGCTGTTTACACACCCACCCACACATACTCGAGAGAGAGAAAGAAAAAAGATGTTCCGATGAATTGCTAATGTCAATTTCAACACGGACGCGGTCTCTCTGTGTGCTGCGTCTCTCAAAACGACCTATCCATATTCCATCAAGTTGAGACAATATGTAAAGACCGGCGCGAGATTTTATCTCTCGACACGCTCAATGCTTATCTCTCAGCTCTATACATAAAGATTTCATGTTTATCTCCGGACTATGTGGACTCTATCAAAACAATCGGCAGATGCTGTTTACCCGGCATAAACATATACGTTTACTGTATTTCTTTACCCTACGCGGGCGTTATCTCTTCTTGAAATCATTCAAAATATTACAACTTCGCCTAGATGAGTGGAGATCGATATAGAAGCCGGGGAGGGAAAAAAAGCCGTTCGAAACGTTTCAAGAATAGAGCCGATATATCTGCGTCATCAAAATACTGCCGTATAATCGTTAACGGAAACCGATAAAAAGCCCGCAATTTTTCCCACGCGCCGATCTGTAACTTTCTATCGATCTCGTCTCCAAAGCCGTCGATGTACCCGCGCCCGCACATATAGCCACGGTAGACAGGCACACACACATATCCCTCTCATTTCGCGGCCGTTGAGAAAAGCCTCTCGGCGCTTGTGACTTTCACCCGCGCTGCTGCGGTGGCAATTATCGGTCGAGCCTCGTGTAACTACGCACACCTTTCGGCAGCTGAAAGCGCATGCTTACACGCGCGCGCGCGAGCTCGCGCTAAGACGATACTTTTTGCGCCACGGCTACTATTGCCCGTGCTCTTAACGAATATACCAAGCGTTCGCGTAACGCCACTTTTCGCTTCCTCGAATTTTCGAATTATCGGCTCTGGCTATTCGAAACAATGCGCAGCGCGATTCTTATTGACCGATGCTTTAATAACTCAAATATGTATACTAAAAAATTACGCGACGTCAATTTTCGTTTGTCGGATTCGAGAGTATACTGCCGGCAAAAAGTGACGGAAGAAAAAGAAAGTAGACACCTACAGACTTTGTCCGTATAAAGCGGCATTGAGATGCCAATAACCGGGAGGGGGGGCTAAAAAAAATCTGGCAACATCCTTATAAACGCAGTAGAGGCTCGGGCGTAGCGGGGGTATATACAGGCCACGGCGAGCCGAGCGACAATTAAAGCGAATCGAGAAACGTGCGCGGAATGACAAAACCCGATCTCTCGCCGAGAAGAGAGGGACGCGAGTGGGGAGAGGGAAGCCCGCAGACGTCGACGGCGACAAATGCATAATAAACTACCTTAATTGGCGAATTCCCGTCGGGCCTTTTTTTTTCTCTCGAGCCCAGGGCCTTTCAACTCGGCCGAGATTGCTCCCGTGCCCCCAGGTCCGTCTTTACAGTCGACGAGATCGCGCATACACGCTCGCGTCTCACTGACATCACGGGATATTTCGGTCGTCGCGTCGAGAAAGAGCCTAATTACCGGAAAAACGTTCGATTATTCGAATAACGAACGAAATCCGCAGCGAGGCGCGGTGGCTTTAAGGCCACCGGAGCGATTGCTCATTTTCCGCTGGATCAAGAGCCATACGGCTCCGGGTGTGCACTTTCCAAAGAGACGCGCGAATCATGGAATCCCGTGGAATATTCATAGCCGAGAGCCGCTGATCTCCTTGCTCCCAGTAGAAAGTGCAATAATCTAACGGAAGATTAAACTATCGTATCATGCGCACGGTTGATTTACGAGCGCGCGCTCCCATAGCTGCTCACGAAAAGTCTCTCTTTCCATGCGCAAAGTTGCAATTTCTGGCTGATCAATTCGAAAAAAAAAGAACGAGCTTGCATATCGGACAGCGAAAAGCATTCCATTTGAGAAGCCGCATTAATCAAGAACAAAACACGCCCACTACACACGTCCACGGGGTATTTCTTTGTCGCTCCACACGGGCCTCTCAGCTATATAAACCGACGACCGCTTCTCACCTACTCTCGCGACCCCGTAATCCCGGCCGCGCGAGTCATTATGCCAAGTTCGTGGAAAGCAAATCAGCAGCAGCAGCGCGACACACACACACACACGGAGCGGAGTCGACTTTCGCGCGCTGCAACGATCAAGCTGCCGCGGGATAGCCTTGAGCGCCTTCGCTCTCGTGAGCATATATACGAGACAGCTGTACTTTCGCGCCCTGGCTTCCCAATTATCGCCGCGAGAAGCAATCACGGCTTGAGACGCGCGTTTTTATCCTTGATAATCCAAAAGGTTTATGCGTTGAAGAATAAAAATATTATTCTCGAAAAATTATTTTTCCATTTTAAGAAGATCCGATCGAAAGCGGCGTGGGCTTTTATTTGACGTAGAGGTAAGACGACGCCCACGGCTCCCCGGCCGCCGCTTCCCCTCAAACACTCGGTGCAGGTATTACAGTCTTGGCGCAGAGAGACAGGTAGCTGTGCCCGAGAAGCGGGAAAGAATCGGGCCCAGGAGTATCGGCTTACCGACAGCCGAATTTCTTGCCCCCGCGCAACAATGTGGGCCCCCGCGCTTGGGCATGCCTTTGTCCCGAGAAGAAGGGGAGCCCGCGGGGGCCCGCAGGTAGTGGGCTTCGATGCCCTCTTGGCTATGCGAGGCTTACTACGTATGAGCTCTATATACGCCACTGAGATTTTCGTCTACTCGATATAGGAGGTAAAGCTTGGATTAAATTATTATGTTTAGCTTCCTACTACGTTTTTTGAATTTTGAAACAGCGAATAGTAAAAAGGAAAAACAATAGATTCGGTTCAATCGAGTGTTTCAAATTAAAATAAATCTTTTCTTTTTCTTATAAAGCCTATATCGAGAGAGTAGATTAAAAAAAGCTCCGAACAGTGCTCCGCGCATATTAATCGGGGAGTTTTATTTTTTTAATGCTTGCGCGGACCGGCTTACCGTAAGATAATGGAGAGCACGAGGGAGTGGAGCGAGTGGGCAAACGAGCGATAATCCCTGGCCGGAGGCGATGAAATTTCGGCATTAGCCCTCCTCCGATAAAAGGGAAAAAACGATTTCGCGCGGAAGCTATTAAAGGCGCTCTCTTGTCAGCGAAGCCTTCAACGTGCGGCCTTTCGTCGCGCCGCGCGGCGAGAAAGGCCCCGATAGGGCCGGGTGCGTGAGCGGCCCCCTGTATACGTACACGCACCGGGGCAATAATATTCGCGCGACCGCGGGGCGACATAAGCGGCCATACGACGGCGGTGGTCCACGGAGAACGGGAGGGGACAGACTCCTCCAACCCATTCTCCCCCTCGCCGGCTCCCGTTGCTTTTTATTTTCCGAGAATGTGCCGCTTAAATATTTATAAGCGGTGCCGGCGCGGTCCAAGGGCCGCAACAGCGACGACAGCGTGATTTAAGGATCCAACGGATATTTCACGAGAGAGAGAGAGAGGGAACACTCGGCTCTTTTTTCCCTTCTTTTTCGTTATATTAAAGCTTCACTGCGCGGCGATTACAGTTACGATATTGCCGCGGTGCACCGCGAAATGCCCGCTTCGATGGCGTTATTAAAGCAGTTGTTTCAAACAATTTGGCAAAACGCGTTCGTTTACTCTTCGGAGTTGGCTATTTAATTCCGAGCCGAACGCGCGTTTCGGAGAAATGAATCTAATTGAGCCGAGGCTTCGATGCGTACGAGGGAAATTTGCATAACTTGAAAATCATATTAGAAATTAGTACGTGGGAACGAGCATTACTCAACGTTTCTTTATTATTATTATTTTTCGCTATTTTTAATGAAAATTAACTGAAGTTAATGTTGAGCATAATCGGCGAAGAGGGTCAAATTAAACGCAAGCACGTATATGTATTAGGAGAAAGTTTGATCTCAAATTGAATTATCAAGAGAAATTTCCGACTCGCGCGAATAGCTGAAGTCTGGCAGTATAAGAATGATAAAAATTTAATGCCGATAATAAAATTAAAAACGATCGCGTACTCGCGAGTGCGCCGAAAAGCCGCGGGGCCCATTGAAATGTCACGAGACCGTTAATGGCAATTTGTAGGTGAGCTAGCGCGAGGATAACCGCGCAGGTATATCCAATGATCACGCCCTACGGCCGATACCGTCCAGGCGTAATAATTTTAATCCCCGCCACATCTTTTAGTATTTCTTATCGGATGGCTGTGATCGCGCTCGAGTGCCGCAATAACTGCGCGCCCCACCAGAAGAGAGAGAACTCTTTCCATTTTACGCGATAATTTCCGCGTGAAATTACGCGCTAATGTTGATCGATGGCTAGACTGGAACCGCAGAAACTTACTGCCTGCCCTCCTTTGACGTATTAATCGGCAGTTTTTTTCTATTGAAGTCAAGCATAAATCGATAAGACTTTACGATGCGAAACCGATTTTTCTTGAAGTCCAAGTAGAGCATACATGAAAGTCGATAAATTGTCGTTGGAATAACTATGTATAATAAGCGCACGACGAGGCATTCAACAAAGTTTACTCGGCGGTAAAAGAAAAACGAAAATTCAAACTCGTTTGAAGAACGCAGCGCTTGACGCAACGCTTGCAACGTCGAGGATTCGTTTTTCTGATTTTAATAACAGAGCCGCTCTTTGGAATCCGCGGGGGAAAAGCCAAAGGCGGCAACCTTTTTCCGTATCGGCAAGTGCCATCCGGCCACTTCATCACTGTCCAACTCATGAGAACGTCGAATCGATCGGAAAAGCCGGAGGGCGCGCAACGGAGACGCCAGCACACACGGCCGAAGGGCATTTCGCGGCAAGATCATCGTCATTAAAGCCGGCCCCTGCCCAGCCAATCGTGATTATTATCCGGCGATCGCGTATGTGCACATGACGTCAGCGACGCGCTTCGTACACCGACCCGAGCGAAGTAGAGTCCCCCCACACTTCGGGGAGGCACACGACGTACTTGCTCAGCTGCTGCTACTGCTGCACTCGGCATTCCCGATTCTCCCGCGGAGCAATGCGGAAAAGTGGCGAGGGTCAATAATAAATAACGGTCTTGAGGCCGGCAGGGTAAAAATCCGATTACACGCCGAATAGCCGCGAATCATTATCGCGCCGTGCCGCGAGGCAATCATTGCCGCAGCCACAATGGCAGGAGGTGGGAGGGGGGGGGAGGAGCGAGCAGCATAGACAAAGGGGACACATTTTTAGCGCGGAGAGGGAGAGAGAGAGCGTAATGGGGGCTCCGCGGTAATGGAAGCGCGGTAGCCCCCGCCGGCGATAAATAAGCTTGCACACGAAGCAAAAGGGCTGCGAAACTCGCGCATTGAACGCTGGGGGCCCAGCGCGCCGTCGCCAGAGACAAAGACACTTCATTAATAATCGGAGGCATCCCTGGGGCTTTGTGTCGCTTCCCCCATACCCCTTACCTCGCTACACCTATAGCCAAGCTAGGCCGATCTCGTATTGCTTTGAAAGAGCTCTCGGGGGCCGCACGCGCGCTTCGACTTCTTATATTAATTCGAGAACGGTATATTGCCCATTAATCGCGGCTTTCTTCGTCGCTTAAAGGCCCCCTTCCCTCCTTAATTAAATGCCTAGCCGCGGCCATTTGTAAAGGTAATTAGAGGTGTTGAGCCTTCATTTTCCTTCTTCTTTTTTCGTTTGTCCTTTTCAAACTTGTAACCTTAACCTTGAAAGCGGGCTTTTCTTTTTTCCTTTGTAAAACCGTTTCGATGGAGTTTTTTTCCGTTTGTCAATGTACGTTATTTATTATAAATAATTCGTATACTCCTCGGCTAACGATATAATTTTCTCAAACTCCAGTCTCGAAGCGCTTGCGTTGCAATAAATCTTACAGTTGTCAAAGGCAGCAACAACGCAGCGCGCGTGTCGCCGCTGCACACTCGAAATAAGAACGAGAAACCAGAGTGGTCGGTCTTTATCGCCGGAATTACACGACAACGACACACGTTCTTATAAAAGGTAATTGTCGACGATTCTCTCGCTCGTTCGCAACGAATTTACCGGTCGCTCGTCTATAAATCTAAATAATTGTACCTACGTTTTTGAGCCGAATGTATCATTATATAGTGGACCGCTAGAGCTCGCAGGATTGCTACTTGGCTCTCGAATGTCGCGAGTGTCCCCCCACAGCTACCGCAAGATCGTTTTTGCAAATCCCCCTCTATGATTTAGTCCCCCCCCCCCTCATTCCAATAGGAACAAAGTTTCGAAATGCAAAAAAACATTATGCAGCCCCGAGGGCCTCTCTTGATATTCCCGAGCGAAGAATCAGTTTCGCTGGGCATACTCGAATTTCAAGCAACTCTGGCTTGAGCTTCGTGACCGCGCGGCAATCGAAAATGCAGCAACGAATTTTCGTGCTCTAGCCTCGGGCCTCTGCCCGATCGGCGCCATCGATTAGTTTGCCCCTCGCTCGGGTTTTTTTTCCGGGCCGAGCAAATTTTCAATTTGCTCTATCGTCAAACCAACAGGTATTCGCGCGCGCTCTCGTTTTACCGGTTATAATAGCCCCGCGAGAATAGATCCATAGCCAGTACTAGTGGGAGTCCACTTTGAAGATCCGACCGCGTCTCTCTTGCGAAATCAAAGTCGTTTTCCCACACGAGGAAGCAAGGGAATACACGTGGCGCTTTTTTGACGTCTTGCTTCGCCGGGAGAGGGGGGACCTTTGGCGATAAGCTCGACAAAGTCGCGATGAGATTTTGTGCCGTTGCTCTCGGGGAGATACGGTTAATTTTCGTTGAATCTCACGAGTCACGCCCATGGGGCCGCCGATCTGCCGCTGATCAGAGCTTTAATGACGACATAATCAAGCGTAAAATGTTAATTTTCTTAGAGCGACCCGAAAAACCGATGGTAATCTCGAAAATAAGTCGAGGATAAGTTCTTAAGGTTTTATGGGCTTATAACTTTCTGCTAATTGGTAAATCAATCTCAATTATTGTCGAATAATTCCGTCCGATGAAATCGCGGAGGCTCTGGAACGTTTGAGAAAACGACGGGATAAAAATAAAAATTTACGAAATAAAAAGAGCTGAAGAGACGACGACAACGACGAGGGACGCCCTTATCCGATATGAATCTTTTCGCCAGACACTCATACACCGAAATACCGAATCTCGAGGTGATTTAAGGTCTCTCTGCCTCGTCATTAATCAAAAGCAAGCGAGGCAAGGTTTTGAACTCGTCATACCACTCCGAGAAAATATTTCTCA
The DNA here is from genome assembly GCA_030522585.1 of Anagyrus pseudococci. NCBI lineage: Eukaryota > Metazoa > Arthropoda > Insecta > Hymenoptera > Encyrtidae > Anagyrus > Anagyrus pseudococci. The sequence goes on from JAPYYQ010000963.1 coordinate 36,834, forward strand.
AAAATCTTAAATTTATCTTTCGCTGTTTAGTTTAAACAAAACTCACCTTGTTTGCACTCGTCAATGTCCTCGGAGCAATCGATGCCACGATAGCCGCTGGTACAGGAGCAAGTGAACGAGCCGTTGATAGGGCTGGTATCGCACACTGCATCTTGATGGCAAGGATTAGACGTGCACGCGTCGTCCAGATGGCACAATAAACCTGAAATCATTCGAATTATTTTATATTTGCTCGGTGCTAAAGTTTGGTTTTTTGTGGAAAAGAAAGAGAAAATAGCAATCACGGAATGTATACCCGAAGGAAAAGATAAATTTTAAAATTGTAAAGGAATGAACGTAATCGGCTCGAGAAATCGATAGAAACGAAAAAAATAAGGTAACAAAGCCTGAGAAAAAAGAACGGCGGGGGGGGGGGAGAGAAAAAAGTTCAACGTCAATTAAGTCACGGGACGATCGCCGGAGAATCGAAGAAAAAGTTTTCCGCGTTTCGCCGCTCGAGCAAAAAAGAGAGGGGAAATCAAAACGAAACGCTGTGCTGTCTCTGCCTGGAGAGAGAGAGAGAGAGGACTGAGGTGGAGAAAAAGATCGCGGGCCGGGGGCGATCGGCAATTTCAGCAATTTAGCAAACGCGAAAAACGAAAGTGGCATTCGTCACTGGTTCTCGCGCGCTCCGCTGCAATTACCAGCCTGGCGCGATCTCCCCCCTCGTACCCTCTCTCTTACCTCCTCCTCCTCCTCTTTTTCGCGCGGGTTATGCCAAGCCGTACTCGACCCCCTTTAATGATGTCCATCCCGAGGGCAGACTTCAGCTCTCCCGTGCCCACGCCAGCCAACTAACTTTTGTTCACGTGCAAAGGGATACTTTATAGTCGCGAATTTGGAACGTCGAACAAAAAATAATCCTTTTGATATCGCTCAATTATTTATTTACAATTTTCTAATCGCTGGATTATGCAGTTTCTCCATCTCTTCAATCTCGATATACTTTGTTTACCCGAACACGAGATTACCGGTAATATTTCAAAGCGACTTGCCTTTTTTATAATTGGCCTGATGACAAGATTAATTTTTAATTCGGGTGAAACTTACCGGGGAAGAGGCGCTCGGTAAAAATGTAGTAATAAACGTTACACTGCATATCAGTTTAACGTATGGCCGTCATTACGGTCTAACAAATTTTCCGTAAACGCCGCGATAACAGTATTTGCATTTTTAATCAACGTCCGTGATCGTAAAACTCTTGTAAAACTCTCGTTTTAATTAAAAGAGAAGCTCCTATACCCCGGGACCCGGAGGCCCCATCATCATTACCCTCCCTCTACTAAAAATCCGTATCGGCATCGGAAATCCACAAAGACATTGCCTGGGCGGAGGAGAGAAGTAGCGTGAAGGAAGAGAGAGAAAAAAAGGAGAGCGCTGGGGGAGAGAGAGAGATGAGCGCGCGGCGCTTTCTCGTAAACCGGGCGCGCTCCTCATTACAAAAAGCAGCGAGAGCCTCCAGGTCTCTCTTTCTCTCTCGGCTACCCGGAATCATAATCGTCCGCGGCGCTTATTGGGCGTTTTTCGTAAATTATGCACGCCAACTCCATTAAAATTCACGAGACCGCCGCCGCAAAAAAAGGCCACGAGCTGAGGGGGGGAGAGCCACTCATCGAGTATTAAATCTCGCGTCATCGGCACTACGTGTACTCTCCCGAGCGCCCGCTTTGAGAATAATCCATAACGCGCGGCCGCGAGTCCAGGCTCTCTCGGCATGAAATCCGGTTATCATCGGGCGGACCGATAACGAGAGACTCGTCCAAATCGGTCGCGCACCTGCTGCTTATACGCGCCGGCCGTTATGTGTGTGAGAGAGAGAGAGAGAGAGAGAGAGAGACCGTCACCTTCTCGGGTCTGTCGGTCGATCGAGGGAAGGGGTGGTTCTCTCTCTCTCTGCGCGGCCACGATCCTTCATCAAATCTCCCTAGCGGCCGATAATATCTTTTCGGTAATGTTATTCTCTAATACAAATTTTATTTCGACGTGATTTAGTAATACGGCGGCCCCCGGCTTATTAATATTCGAGATGACGACTGGTGTAACACAGCAATTATACATCAATAACCGACTGCTTGGTATGTATACACGCTGGCAATTAGTATAAGCGGTCTAAAAATACGCGCGACGAGCATGAAAAATGGAAGACAGAGCGGGGCGTTGTCGGCACTTCTGTCAGCCTGCCCCCGATTATCGCGGCACGAATCTCCGGTGTGTTTCAAGCCGGAATTCGCCGGAGCCGATGTAAAAGAAGAGAACAGAGAGCGAGCGAAAATCCGAGAGTACTCACCGGTCTTTCCTTGAGTGCACTGGCAGTAGAAGCTGCCGACCCTGTCGATGCAGGTGGCCCCGTTGAAGCAGGCCGCGCCGGCGCAGTCGTCGATGTTGACGCTGCAGTCGGGCCCGGTCCATCCGTTCACGCAGATGCACGAGTAGCTGCCGTGGCTGTTGGTGCAGGTCGCCCCGTTATGGCAGAGCGACGGCCTCAGCGAGCACTCATCCACGTCGAACTCGCACTGGGGCCCGGTGAACGCCGGCGGACAGCTGCACGAGTACTCGTTCACCCGGTCGATGCAGGTAGCCCCGTTCTGGCAGAGATTGCCCACGCAGTCGTCGATGTTCTCCTCGCACTGATCACCTTGGAAGCCTGTGGAAATTAAAAGAGATTTCGTTAGTCGAGAGAGCTGATGTACGCCGGGAGGAGTAGCCCTCCTCTCGGGCCGATTGATGAGGGGGACCCTCTGCTTTGTTAACGCTTGCCTCTGTGATCGATTGCCAGATGTGGGGCCCTAAGCTACAGATCCTATTCGTTCCAACCTCCCGAAAGAGAGCGAGACTTTTGATTTATGCTCGAGCATCGAGTTATGTACGATCGCTCGACTGATATTTTCATTAGCGAGCTTTATCTCGCGTTTACGTTTGCTTTCTTTTTTTCTTTTTACTCGGAGGATACGATGGAATCACGGGGCCGCACAGGAAGGGGAGCGCATAATATCTTTCTGGGAGGGACACTTAAGGATGAATGAAACTTTTATTGCATAAAACAGGAACTCTATAATAATCTTACATGCGCTCATAAAATAATGGCTCCTTTTTTATTGCCAATTAACGTAAATTTAAAATATAAATGAAAAAAAAATCAAGTGCAAGATCAAGTTGCTCTCCGACTACTGGTCTTGAAAAATATTCCGACGAAAGGCAATTCGATGTGTATACTGCAGGGGTAGGGCGGCCAGGGAGGTGGCAGGGGCAGTGTCGGGATGCCCGAGAGTTAATCGTGTAATGGGAGGGATCGCGACGTAAGAGGAGAGAGAGAGCACATCGGTAAGCAGTGATAATTGGTAATAAAGCCATTATTCAATGAATCCAAGCGCAAGCAGAGACGCACGAGCGCAAGAGGGAGCTCTAACGACATTGAAAAATACGGCTCCCGAAGCCTGCTCGAGTACATCCAACGACGTCTTTGGCCGAGGGGAAGGGGGAGAAGGTGCGTTATAGGGAGAAGCAGAGAGAGCTCCCCATGCACGCGGTAGCGAGCCGAGTCAGAAATTAGAGAGATTGATCGGCGACGTTTATTATGATGTTGCTCGTTAACATGGGACACGCGTTCTCCAGCGTTGCGCTTAGAACAAGCGCGTGGTTCAAATGACAATATCCTACCTCTCGCGGATACCGTAGGAATCCTTCCCCGCGTATACATGCAATGAATTTTCGAGGCGGTTCGAGGAAATTGGCCACGAGAACGATGCTGCTTGGCTGGAGAGTGAGTTACGGGACGAGAAAAAAAAAATTAACGCGTAAGCTATTTATAAGCGCGATGCATCGACGCACGTTTTTTGTTCCTCACAGGGTTTTATTGATATTGCTAGCTGGAAAATTGATGAATTGCCGCTTGTGAGCTTGGAGTAATCATCGGCCTTCTCTATTCCAAGAGTAAACAATTTCAAAATCGTGTAATCAATAATCGAACATCGTTATGAGACATCGGCCGGTATAGATACCATTCGATTAATCACGGCTCGTTTATGTATACCTGCTCCCGTGCGCTTACGATGCTCGAGAATAAGACAAAGCCAGCGCGTGCTTCCCGGAGAAAAACCAAGAGAAGAAATGGTGAACGAGACTTGCCACCGAGGGGGGAGCGCAGAGAGGGAGAGAGAGAGACGGAGCCACTGATGGACCTCGTTACGTCGGATTACGCGCCGGATTATAATGATTATGACGGTTGTAACGGGGGAAAAGGGGCAGTCGTTTGCTCGGGAAAGACAAACCGCATTTCCGCGCGTCCAGTCCTCACTCGGGATGTCAATGAAAATGTACTTGCCGCGGCTTATCGCTACTTAATCCTCTAAATCGATGTGGTATTTACAATTGGCGATTCATTTAATTGGCAATAGTGTCAAAAATAATCACGGCGAGTGAAGAAGAAGAAAGGGAAAAGTGCACAGGCGGTCGATTTGAAAGCGTAATAAAATCGGGCTTTTCTCGCGCCGGCGGAACCGCAAAAACTTCATCCGTCGTTTTTCTCGGGAGCGCGGGAAGAAGGGGCAATAGTCGCTTGCAGCGTCCTCCAGTTCGATCAACAACGAAATCAAGCGTGACACGCGAGGTATAGAAGAAAAAAAAACAGCTCACGGGCTTCTCGACACTTGGGCAAAAAGCCGCGAACAGACTGAAGAACAATGTGCCTTCCCCTTTTCTCTCGCGGTGACCGCCTCGAATATTAAAAGAGAAAACCACATTCCTCCCGCTCATCCGACTGGCAAAAACTCCAACAACAGAGCTCCGCAGCAGCCCAAGGTACTGGCGTGGAAAATGCTTCGGCGAACGATTCGTGGTCCGACAGCAGGGGTCGATGGATCATCAGACACTTTCTTGCTCGCGATAAACGCGAGAGATGGAGCCGTAAAGCTTAAATAATCGTTACGTTTTCTTATTTCTCGTTAATGGCCAGCCAAGAAAAAAAACAACTCTATCTTTCTGTCTGTCTCTCTCGGCTATTTCCTCGGGATTATTTTTCATTTAGCTCGTAAATTCCTCTTTTCCCAGGGCGCTCGATAAAGCCGTGTCCCTTTTTGCACCTCGCACCTTCGCTTGCAGATATGCCGCAGCGGTACACTTGCGTGACGATCGGATTATCGGGCTCGGGGAATCACACGGCATTTTCCGGCAATTCTCCTCGACAAATCAAATATTTGATCGTCTTCTTCGGACGATCTAACGCTCTCGAGAGGTGGATAGAATCGATTGGCAACGCCGAGGGTGCGAATATCCGTCGAATCGTCGCCGTCCATCCTTGGGATGACGCCAAAGGAAAAGAGAGAAGAGCGGAAAAGAAGCCGGAGGAGGAAACCGCAGAGAGATAAAGAGGCTTCTCCCTTTCTCTCTGTGTACGCGCGTGTGTGTTTGGGAGCGCAAGGTCGACTGCGGTAAAATTCGTATCGGACATTTGCGCGAGGCTATAATTGATATGCGAAGTTGAGGCGTGTGAAAACGAAAAATTAAAAACTGCTGATTAAAGAGCGTAACTGTCATTTAAAAAATTAGTTTTATCAATTTTTCTCACGTTCTACGACCGTTACGCGTGCTTATCTCTTCCTAGACGAATTATAGAATATCGCTCTGTAAATAACCGAATTTAAATTGCGCGCAATATTATCGGCATCGAATAAAATATTTCAATTCTTTTCTAAATAAAATTACTTTTTTTATCGATTGTTTATAAACAAAAGATAAGAGCAAGCAAGACTAAATAGAAAGGGTCGTTGATACGTTAAAGGTCGTCAAACCAGGCTATATCGATGTATGAGACTGCGGGTAAATTAGATACCGACTGTTGTTACCTGCTCTGTTGAACCGATAAAGCACTGGTTACCGCTTATTTCTCAATACCTGTCGCCAAGATGAACCAGCTAATATCAAACGTCTGTAGGAGTAACGTTGTACTATCAGAATCGCCTACGTCAGTACAGCCGTTATTTTTCACTCGGCTTATCTCGAATACGGTTGAGCTTGAAAAATCGTTAATGAAAGAGCGGAAGAGGAATCGGTTGAATTAAAAAAATAGAGTCTGAAAGGAAGCGCCAACGAGAGACGAAGCTAGGAGAGCTTGGCTTGATAAGGGGCAACGTAGGCAGGAGAGGCACGTGTGCGGGCGCTATGTCAGGGCCGGGAGGGGGGGGGGCGCCCCTCCGTTGATACGGAGCTTTAACGCCGCTTATTTTTTTCTTCGCTCCAGCGAAGCGGGCGAGAGCGTCTCTTTAACGACGAGCGATAGCACGGCGGCCGCGGCCCACGTGGGAAACGAAAAATTACAGAACGCCGCGGCGGTGGCGAGCCAGCTAATCTCGTTCCGTTCCAGCGCTGCTCGCTTCCGCTTGCCCGATTCCGCGTCCCCGGCATCTCCCGCATATACTCTCTTCTCGTCGAGTGTGAGATTAAAAAATTGACCGTGCTGAATTTTAATTGTTATTTTTGTGCCACTTATCGCGCTGCCAGCAGCTGTGATGCTCCTGTTATGTGCTTCGCGAGCTGATAATTGTTTGTGGACTTGAAAAACAAAAAAAAACGGTTTGTATCCCGCAAGCAACGGGTTCATTCGCGTCTGCTTGTGTTCTTGATATTGCACTTATCGCGGTTTGCTGATTATTCAAGTCGAAACTTGTTTTTATTGCCTATTTTCGAAATTCGAGCCTTTTTCGTCGAATTTCAAACGAAATGAAAAAATTTAGAGATTTTCTCTAGGTCGCGCAACAACGAGAGGGGGACATATTTCAAGCCAAGATACATGGGCTAACAATGCGAATGACGAATAAAAAAAAAAGGGAAGCAAACGACGAGAAGGGGGTTGACTACAAAAATCCTACTCTCTAAAATGAATCGAGTGAAAATTTCACTCAAACGTCTTTGAGTGGCTCTGTTTTTACTGAATTTTGAGTGAACTTCACTCTTTTCGAGTGAA
>JAPYYQ010000964.1:0-58843 GCA_030522585.1 Anagyrus pseudococci
TTTTATTCACATGGTGAGTCTGTACCAGGATTATTATTTTAAATAGTAATTTTTATTAGGTTTTTAATAATTTTTATTAAATACTTTTCTCAGTGTATCTATCCCCCTCAATTGCAATTAACAAACCGCGCGCGCGCGCCCGAAGGCGCCTGACGATCGGTTTAAAAATAAACCGCTCTCGTGTGCCGAGAACAAGGAAGGGAGAAAAAGAGAGCCAAGGGGAGCGGGGGTGGGGGGGGGAGATGGACGGCGTTTCACGCCGAAATCGAAAATCGGGGCTAGGGACCGCTATTATTGGAATGCCTTTGAACGCAGCCTCCTCACAAAACGGAGAGCTCTCTCGCGCACGATCTCTGTATCGACAGCAGCGATATTTCCTCCTGATGCAATTCCTATACGTTTCCTTTTCTTCCCTCTCCTCCCGTACACAGCCGCCCACGCGCAGTGCGGCGCAGTTTGGAAAGCAAAAACACGTCGTTGCGCGCCTCAATTGCGCTTATTAATCGCTCGAGAGTTTCGCGTTGCAAAATCTTGGGCTCGTTAGCACTTGCCTCCCTTCCCACCTCTCTCTCTCTCTCTCTCTCTCTCTCTCTCTCTCTCTCTCTCTCTCTCTCTCTCTCTGCCTCTCTTTCAAAAGCGTAAACACTTCCTTTTATCAAGCCCATATTAGCCAAGCGCCGCGTGCACTTGGCTCCAATTAACCGAGAGCGCGCGCGTCGCCGCCGCCGAAAATCAAAAGAAAGGCCCCCCTTTCATCTGTTCTGCCTCGCGCCGTAAAAGCGATAAAGAGACGCTTAAAAGAGAAAGATAGCCTTTGCTGGCCAGCGCGTGCAGCCTCTCCGGGGAACTTGACACATTTTACTTGGCGGACTTTGGCGCGCTTCGCCCGAAAACGCGTGCGTCCGCGCCGCCCAGAGAGTATGCGTGGTGGCCGTGGAGAAAAAGAGGGGAGGGGAATGTATATCGAGAACACTTGGCAGCGACTCGCGCCCACTGGCCTCGACGCGCCAACGCCGGTTTTTCGCCCGTTAATGGAACTCTCTGGCTTTTCGAGTATTTAAAGGAAGACCGCGGGATGACGGGGCGGAGGGGTGGGGTGAGGTTGTTCTTTGTTCGCCGGCGAGTCAGCTGTTCGAGCGCCGCCCGCCATTCCCCCCGTGATATTTGCATGACGATCGAGCTTATTGTAATTTATTTTGCCAAGCTTTTTCGGCTTCTCTCTTTTGGAGCATTGTGGTTGCGGCGTTGCGCAAGTTTTGGCGTTCGTTACGCAGGCATTGTTGTTTTATGGATGGATTGTTATTATTCGGTTGATGGCTCCATGAACGTTGAGCGTTGCGACATCGAAAGAAGGAAAATAATGATTGTTGGTACGTAGGAAGCAGCGAGCTTTAGGTGCAACGCTGTTTACAGTTATTCTTGGGATTATTGCAATGATTATTTTAATGCAGGGGGAAAAGCGTACTTAAAGATGTGAATTTCATGATTTTTTTTAGGTATTTACGTATAGTTTTAGGGTGGTATAAGAGATTCGAAGTTGCTTGGTATGAGAATAAAAACGTAAATGCATAAATCGTCCGTTTTAATTAACGACGATCGAACTTGTCTATCGGCATCAAGTGTCTCATGCCTTACGTAACGATAATTCAATATATTTGCTCGTTATAGACGACACGCAATTACGCGCAAAAAGCTTAATGACTTGAGAAATATGCAAACGCTTACGAAATCCATTTGCAATGCACGCCGACAAAGAGCTCGACATGAAAAAAAAAAATACAAATCGAATATAACAATATTCATAAATTCGTAATAGTAAGAAAACTCAATATTCCCCACAAAACTAACGATTCGTCTGATTCTCTGCCTTACAGAGCGCGAACGAGCCAGGGCCGATCTCACCCCGCGCCCATCCGGATCCGACTCCAGCTGGCTCGGATGCCGTAGCCTCTCTGAGCAGTGGCCCGAGCAGCATAGCCCAAGAAAGCCTCTCCTCGGCCTCGAGTTTCCAGAGCCTCAGCTCCAAGAGCAGCAGCGGCATCTGCGCCGACTCGGCGCCCGACAGTCCGGACAAGTCCTACGAGAACGTCGACATCCCGGACCTCGACGACCTCATCAACGCCTGCGCCAACGTCAACCTCGGTAGGCCGCGCACCGACGAGGAGGGCTCGCTCGACAGCGATCACAGCCAGGACCAGACCTTCACCTCAGCGGCCGAAGACACGATCTTGGAAGAGACCCAGCCTGTCCAGCCAGACGACACCCTACGCACCTTCAAGACTTGTACCGCCCTCGAGGTGAATATTGTCTCGTTGCGAATACGAGCGGCTTAATATTCAATTTGCCGATCAACTGTATTTCATTCGCGCAGGCACAGGAAGAGGCTAAAGCGAGCCCCAGGCCAGCGTCCGGCTTACCCACGAGCGTTCTACCCTACGTCTCGTTCGAGGAGAGCGTGCTGCGCAAACACCAAGAGAAGTCCGAGGAGTTCCAAAGCGCTCTCACCTCCTTTCAATTGAGCCTAACAGGTGGTCTCGAGCAGCAGCAGCAGCAGAATCTGCGCTGCAGTCCGACCCCTTGTATCGAGCTTGACGCCGCTGCCGAAGCTGCCAAACAGAAGCTGCAGCAGCAACAAACCGCCACGCCCGTTTCCGCTGTCGACAGTTCGTATTTTCGTTACTTTTTATCGTTTTTCTGCGAGATGTATTATTATGCTAATGTGCATTTACTTTATTCATTGATTTGCTTTGTTTTTTCCATCAGAACTCAAGGCTGATTATGCGAGTGACTTTGGCTCGCCAGACGTCAGTTTTAAAGAAGTCGCGGGATTCGATGCTACTGTTTTAATACCCGACTCGGATGCGTCGACGGTTTCAGTTAATAGTAAATTGAACGCGACTGTTTTAAAATCTCCAATAGCTTCTCCGACGCCTTTGGATGCGAATCTCGATGTATCGCAGAACATTGAAGAAGGAAATAATTGTTTGAATAAGACGCAGGATGTTATACATGAAAATCATTTAAATGTAACGCAAGACGTTGGACGCGGAAATTTTTTTAATGAAACACAAGATGTTGGACGTGGAAATCTTTTAAATGAAACTCAAGATATTTTAGAGAAAGAAAATAATCTAAACGTAACGCAAGATATTGTTAAGCCAGAGATTATTGTAGATCAAGCGGTTGTTTTGAATCAAACGCAGGAGATTGTACAACAAGGCGATATAGTAAATAACGCGGAAAATATACGAGAGGATGTTTTAAATTCAACTCAAGATATTACAAAACAAGAAAATATTTCTATTAAGACAGATGATAAAGAAAACCAAGGGGATATTTTAAATAAGACCCAAGAGATAGTAAACCAAGCAAGTATTTTAAACAAAACGCAAGACATTGTACAGCAAGAAAATATTTTAACAGCATTAGACGCCGAATTAGTAGCTTCAACGCCTTTACCTACTAAAGATTCGAGCAAAGAACCGACAACACATAAGACTTCAAATCGACGAAGCAGTTTATTCCCACAAGCCGCAAACGTACAAAGCAATAACGAAGAGTCAGCGCCAGTCGAACTTGCCACAGAAGATATCAAAGTTGAGCTTGAGCAGACTATTGCTGTCAACGAGATCGAAGATACCAAATGTATGCTCAATAGATCGTTGAATTTATTGCCTGCTGATTACGCGTACGACGGTTTTAGGCCCCAGAAGCAAAGCACTACTTTACCTTATCCACCTGTTGACCTACAGGAGGTCGCATTGTCTCTTGCCAAGGATCTTGATGCTTCTATAGAGCAGATTGAGCAAAGTGAAAGATTCGTTTCTGCTAACGAAAGTAAGATTTCTTTTTGTTAAATGATTTTTGGTGTTACGTTGTTTATAGGAAGGTATTATAAATTCATTATTCTTTTAGTTTTTGGTGATCCATCGGCGTTTGATTTTCTGAACCAGCTAGGTTCTGAACCCAACAAACGCAGCGACAGATATGATTCACTGTACATGAAGTTCGATCCATTAGCACAGAGATTGAGCATGTTACCCCAAAAAAATTTACCCTCCACACTTTCAGTCGAAGAAGACGAAGAAAAAGTTGTTAAAGAGTCGACTAGGGCTCCTTCATTACCTTCTGCTGTGGACCCAACAAACTTACCGAATATGAATACACCAAAGAAAAATCCGGCTTTGGCGGCCATAGACAGACTACTTTTTTACAGTCCAACAGTGACGGCGACTGCTGAAAGCGAGCCGGTAGCAGAGGCCAAACAAAAGAAGGTATTAATATTGCACTGAGAATATATTAAAATGATTTTAAATTTCAACTTTTAATTTTGAAATAATCATATTTATGATTTGTAATTGTAGGAAGTTGTAGAAAAACAAGAGCCAGTAGCTCCCGTTATTGACGAAAAAATGGCAAAAGAATTGGAATTAGTGAGGTCGACGGTGCTTCAACTTGAAGCAGAACTTGAAAAGCAAAGAAAAGTTCATAAAGAGGAGGTCGATAAGCTAAATGATAAATTAAGCAGTGCACAGTCAAAGCTTACTCAAATGCAATCTCAGTTGGCACAAGAAATTACATGTAAAGATCAAATGACGTAAGTTTTTCAGTTTATTCGTTATGTTTAATATTATATAAAAAATATTAAATAATTCATTATTATTAAATAACAGAGTCGTTGTGGAAGAGTACGAAAAGTCGATAAGTAGGTTAGTAGCAGAACGTGAAAAAGATCGAACAAACTTTGAAATCGAGAGGGCGAAGCTTCAAGAGGAACTCCAAGTATCGAGTCAACATCTCAGCAATACAGAAGCAGCATTTAGCGATGTTCACTCGAAGTATGAAAGGTTAAAGAATGTAGTTGCAGCGTACAAAACTAATGAGGGTGTGTTAAAAGCCAGCAATGCGGAAAATCAAGAAACTATCAAGACACTTGAAAGCAGATATGAGCAACTTAAAAGTCACGCAATGGCACAACTTGAAAAGTAAGTTTACCTCCTTATTTTATAAGTAGTAATAAAAAATTTTCTACAAAATATGGGATAAAAAATTGTAACAGTTTTAAAATTACTGGTTTATTTACACAAATTTGTATTTTTTACAGAGCTAATCTCGAGTTGAATACTATTCGAAAACAAAATGAAGCTGAAAATATGAAGCTTAAGGCTTTAGTAAGAAAAGCCGAACTGAAGAGTAAATCCTTGGAAGAGACGGTTGAACAAAAAATTAAGGAAAATAATGAACTCACAAAGATAATCGATGAGATGATTGCGAGGGTCGAGTAGTTGTTAATTTTTTACACAACATGATTTATTTTTTAGGTTAATGAACGACGTGAAATGATATATATTAAATATGTGCATAATTGTGTTGTTTTTAAGAAGATAAAGAAAAAACTCGTCTTAATTAGTTTGAAGTAAGCCCATTTACTAATTATTTATAAGTTGTAAAATATAATATTTTATCGCAATAAAACAGTCAAGGCTTGTTCAAACTATAAATATATAATACATGTGTATCCCCAATCCTAGATTTGCATGTACAAACTAATACATTATTTTGTTTTTATACTTGTACCAATACATCTGTATAAGCTGCACTTTTATAAAAAAATAGTTACATCTAAATTTGAAAAGTTTTCAGTCTACTTTTTTTTTATAATCACGCTCAAAAATATGTATCATTTTTTAAACTATACTAAAAATTACTTTAAAACAGTATAGCTGATCGACTGAATGATATTCTTTTAACATCATTTAAGTTTATAAATAAAGAATATGCTGAGATAACTTGTTTTTTTTTCTTTATTTTTTCACACAAATGGAAGTTAATAGATTTTTACAGATGATTATATTATTTGCATTCGACGTAGTCACATCAGAAATGATATATAATTACTTTCATGAACAGTTACATAAAATAAATTTAATGTATCTGTTATGCAAACTAAGTAGCATGTTTTATTGATTGATTGTACTGAACTTAGTTCATTTCTCTTACAATGATTTTTGCATAAATTTAAAATGTTTTAACAATTAAATCATTAAATTATCAAATGGTAATTATCAAGAAGATAGTTATTAACCATTAAACAGAAATGCCACTTTGATTTAAAAATGTAAAGTTAAATAAGCATTTCCATTGTTAATAAGCTAGAATCTGTAAAATATCAAAAACTTCGCTCATTTAATTTGCGAGTCATTAAAAGAAAAGAAAAAGAGAAGTCACCAGAAACAACTTATAATTCTAAATTAAAACTAACTTCACGGGTATCTTATATTCATTAAGCACCGAGCAATGTCGTGTTCATTTATTCACAAATTGTCACTAATCTCACTCATATAAAAATGGTCCGTTAAAAATTAAACTAGACATCGGGTTTTCCATCGACGAGGAGAAGCACGTGCCGTTTTGCGATCTTTATCATGCGATCTGTTGTGCTGCCGGGCTTCCGTGGTATGTTTTTGTTCACTAGGTCGGGCATAAATTTTCGCACAGTGCGAGCCAGAGCTGATCCATAGCTCTTGAATTGTGGATGGTTCATGCCTATGCCTTGACTGCGCAGCGCCTCGGCAACGGCCCATAAAAGTTTCTGTGAAAATGATTATTGACGTTAACGTTGCCCAAGAATCGTCTTACGGGTCGAATTTCTATAAATGTCTTACCTTTCTGTGTATATCGCTGAGTTCACCTTTTCCACTACTTGAGCTGTATTTTGATCCTACGTTGCTAGTGGAATGCCGCACACTATTGGGGTTCGTTGAGTTGTTTTCAATGTTGTGCGAGCAATCAAACGATAAACTTTTCGACCACTTTTGTTTCGGATTTTCTAATTCTTCCTCGCTCTTTCTTTTTCTTGATTCCGGGTAACTTAATGATTCCGATAGGTTGTCACTGGTCACTGTATAAATATGACATCATTAATAAGTTTCCAATGCGAGAAATTGTCATTCGTACTTAAAGTTGAATTTATGAATTTACCGTCATTTTTCTTTGGTGTTGGGAACAGCGCGCGCTTTATTTTCCTAGGATTATTATTAGTGGCTGTAGCAGAGGTTACCGTCGCAGTTGCTACCTCTCGACTAGGTCCAGCTCTGTCAGCCGGAGGGCTTTGGAACAGCGCTCTTTTCGAGGTTTCAAGCTTCACCTTACGCGGCGATGGACCCTCTAGCTGTAGCCTCTTAATGTAACGCTTCTTAGCAGAACTGCGCGGAGTTTTACCACGTGGACTTTTACCTCGTGGGCTTTTACCCCTGGGACTTTTTCCTTTGCGGATTTGTCCTTTCCTATAATCACGGTCATAAATAAGTAAACTTGTCAATTTTAAAAATTCTGTGATAATAGATAATCCTTACCTAATGTTGAGCATTAGTTTCTTCTCGGGGAAGTTTAAGACTTGCAAGTTGGCGCTTGAGAACGTTCTTCTCCTTTTGGCGAGATAACTCAGTCTTTTGCCAGGGCTCTGGCCATTATTACGCTTCGCCAAGAGACTTCGTTTTCTAGCGCTAGTTGGCATCTGTTTGGCAAACCAAACATTACAAGTGGATTGCGTCTCGTTGCCAACATACCTGTCGCACAGCTTCATCCTCAAATTTTCGAAATCTTCCAACGCTCTGTTTCTGTTATAGCTGTGGCGGCAAAATAAGCAAACGTTAGACAAATTTTTCACAACATCCTTTTAGCATTTAAAATAATCAATTTTAAGCTTACTATATTTCGGGACACCGGTGCGTGTAAGCCTCTTTCCAGTCAAGTTTAGCAACTTCCTCGGGTTTAATCGATGTGTACAGGGTTGGCAGAGCTCGGTGTCTAATCTCTGCATCCTCATCTGTCTGCGTAGCGGCGAAGGTCGAGGCCGATAGAATTGAAGAATTAAATAGAGAGTCCGAAAGACTGAACGAGCAGCTTGTGGAATCAAGAAAGTCGGGATCTATGACCGACGAGTCATTCTGGCTGGGCCTGCCTCCTCCGAACGATTTCTCACAGGCGTCGAAAGCTGTACTAAGGTTGCGCATACCTGCCTTCGACTGAGAAGTTCGGCTCGAGCTGGAAGCACAGGTGTCCTCGCCTTTAGCCTCGTCATTTTGCGTGGACGTCTGGAAAAAAAGAAACGCGCTACTTAGCATTGCTACTACGTACTTTAAACGTGAGAACGTCAAAAAGCTACAAACCAGAGGGAAGCTAGGCGGCTCGACATCCGCGGTCTCGCCGATGAGGAAGGGGTCGGCCCAAAAATATGAGCGGTTTTGTTTAATGTAGACGAGAAAGTCGTCACAGTCTTTCTGGGATATGGTGTGGCTGGGCGGCGGTGGCACGCCACTCAGGTACTTGTTGACTTGGCGCAGGAGAAACTTGTCAGCCCTGAGGATCATCTCCTCGGGAGTCGGGCCAAGGGGACTGGTCTGCGAGGGTCCAGTTTCATCGGGAGACTGGCCCGTGACTAAGCTTGGACAAGTGGTCGTTGTGGTGGCCGTAGTGGCCGTCGTCACGCTCGTCGCCGTTGTGTTGGTCGACGTCTCGGCCTCGTCGTCCGCGTCGCTCTCGAACATCTCCGGACTCGGCTGGTCCTCCGGCAGCTCGAAGTGCCGGCTCGCAGTCCAGAGCTGGAGGTTCGCCGTGGGAGGGCCGCTCAGCACTGGCGCGTCGTCGCCGACTGCCGTGCCAGTCGTCAAGGACGACTCGTCGTAATTGCAGTCCATCGCGTCCTCGCTAACGTACACCACGGCGAGCGGATCCGCGAGCGGCGCGCGCGGAGATGACCGAGCTGTCTCTTCCTCCTCTTCTTCTTCCTCCTCGGCTGGTTGGACGTCGGTCTCCGACTTGCCTAAAAGACTACTTCTTGGACTTTCACTGGCCGGCAAGTCTAAAGATTTATCTTCCGTTTCTGTAATCGTCTTCTCGTTGATTGATTCTGAAAGATACAAAATTGATGATCAATTGTTTCTGTAATATTTTTTATTTAATATTTATATATATTAATAGTATCATCAGATTGAAATATTTCAATATTGTTATTCATGGTATACTTGTTAAAGCACAAGTCTCATGAACAGGTTTCAACAAGAAACTCAATTACTATAAGACCTCAAATGACTAGTATTAATTGTTATAATATTATTAATATATTGCCTTATTTATAAAAAGGTCATAAATTTAATTACTGTAAGCATGATACTCAAATGAAATATAACACCTTGAGATCAGTACAGGTAAATTCATATATGGATTTGACATGGATTAGTGAGGATATAAAATTGGTATCATCCAGGTACCTAAGATCCCTCAGAAAAAGGTACTTATAATACAGGTACATATTTATCTCTAATACTTTATCTTCAAAAAATTTTAGTTAAAATATATATTAAAGTAGTATTAAAATTCAATAGTATGTTGATTATTTATATCTAAATTTACAAAATGTAACATTAAGAAATAATAAATTTAATTTGTTTAACAATTATATAACAGGGTTTATTTTCTGATGTTTAGGTTATTTAACTTTAAATACAAAATATTATTGTAAGATAAAATTATTTTGAAATAATTGTGCTTACGATTCATTGATTAAACTAAAAATTATTTAATATGATAAATTAAAAAAAAACATTTCATTTGTTTTTTCTTAAAAACTTCCAACCCACAAAACCCAGTATTGAATATTAAACAATTAGTAGTTAACCTGACATCATCAGGTTATCATACTTTAAAGTGATGATAAACTGACTTACCATCTCGCGAAGAGCTGAGAGCCAAGTCTTCCTCAAGGCAGGAAGGTCTGCGTTCATGAACAAGTGATTCGTTAAGCTGCACCATCTCTTTCATGGGCGTCTTGCTTTCCAAATGCATCGTTTTCCAAAAAACACAGCAATTGCCCAACGTTCCGTCTTTCTCTCTTTCACAGTTTCCTCATCGCCAGCTGCAAAGGTAAACAAGCAAACATTAAACAGAACGGTATGCATTCCAGTAAGCTAACCAAAAACCCAAGAAACGATCGACTTCTCGCATTATCGCGTATACATCAACACGCGATATTAGATGTAGAACACGAGCAAATTCCTCACCTTGATATCATGATAGTCCAAGCCTCGTCGACGGCGCCATAGGAAAACCCGGACGGCCTCGTCAGCTGCCCGCCGCGCACACGCACGTACACACACGCGCGCACTTGGAGGCTGCTGTTGCTGGCTTGGCTCGGCCTATCCGAATCTTCACCACTACGCCTTTCACGCGATTCTTGCAGCCTCGATGACTACACTACGTCCACATTTTTACCTTGCACGCGCGTAACCTTAACAAGCTGGAGATTTGGCCGGGGAAACGACGTTCTCGGGGACGATTTATGGGGAAACAAATGTTGCTGTGCGGTTGTGGCCGTTTGGTCTTTTTTCGAGCACTGGGTCTGCGTAGGTGTGCAGTCGAAAGTACGATCCGTTCTCCCCACTGGCGCTGCCGTCGTCTCTACTCTCTCGTGCGCTACGAGCGCTCAACCCTGATTGGATCTCTCTCCGAGAGAGTTTTTGAACGACCTGTTCCGTTACGACGGTCAATGTTGTGCGCTCTCTAACGAATAGGCATTTTTCCACTCGATTTTCCTTGATTTATCTTTTACACGATTACGATGTAGTAATCTCAATTTTTTTTTTTTCAATTTTTTTCAATCTGCTACTCAAAATTAGTTAATTCATTTTAGGATTTCTAAATGACATTTTAGAAAATGCTAATTCTGCCAGACATGAAGTAGATCAAAGCATTTCGCGACTTATTTTTAGTCATTGAACTTAAAAAAAAACCTTTAATTTCTTTTTATTTTAAATTACGGTAAAATGAAAATTGTTTAAGAATTATATTTATGCAAAGTTAGTTTTCAAATTTGTCACAGACTGTAGAATAGAAAAAAAAAATGAAATAAATTAAACTATGAAACCTTTGCGCCCGTTTAATGTTAGAAACTTCGTTTACACAGCAATCACATCTAATATAATAATTAGAATACACTTGTGAATATTTTCATTAATATTATACAATAATTGTAACTTTAATTTTATTCAATAATTATTTATACAAATACCTTCCTTAGATCGATGTTAATAAAGAAGTATGTTTATACATTTATTTTTAAATTTTAGTAAATAACTTTATTATTACTAGTTATCACAAAATATAAAGCAAAGAAACAAATGATTAATTTCATTGTACAACATTACTCTATTTTATAATAGATGTACATTATTAAAAGCCAAGATTTTCATTTACTTTTTCAATTAAAATTGATGAAAAGAAGATGAACTTTGATCACTTTTTAAGAAATTCTCTAATAAGATTGTTGATTTTTTTTTAATAATAATAATAATAATAATAATATTAAACTTAAAATTGTTCCTTATGAGTTTAAGTAAAATTGCCTGTAATCAGACAAAAGGTCATGGACTCAGATTGTGAAGGTCATTTTCATTTTTAAGATAAAATAAAAATTCCAAAAAGATCTTTCATCTAGGACTTCAAGACACTTGCATAGTCTGTTAGAAAAATAATGTTAGAATACATTTTTGATAATCTTGATGCAACATAATTATGAGAATTCACTTTCTTTCTTAACAGGTTTTGGATGAGTAAATGGTCTCTTTTTTATACCTCCTCTTCCTGTAACCAAATTAATGATTTAAAATTTTTTAATTATTTGAACAATAGATCCATTTCAATTATTAAAGTACTAACCAATTGATGGAAAACTTCTTTCGCTAAAGTCTATACTTTCAGTATCAGTACTATCAAAATTCATTACAGCACCTGAAAATAACAATAATTAATGTTTATAAAAAAATAAACTATATTAAATTATAACTGTAAATACTCACTTTTTGTAAGAGGTGGTCGAAGCGGTCGTTCAATGATCGGTTCTCGAGGCTGCAAATTATAAAAATTTTATTAATTATAAATAAAATTTAACATTCAAATTGTAATTAAAAATGCAGGTTTTACATCTTTATTGTAGGGATTAAGTTTAGGTGCTTCGACTTTTTGACGTTGGCTGTCGGGACGTAAATGAGATGCACGTTTTCTGTAGTCTGAACTAAGCTGAAATATAAAAAATAAGTATTAAATATTATTTAATATAGCTATTTATTAATAGTCATAATAAAAAATACCTCTGATAGAGTCATTGTAGAATCTGCTAATTTGCTGTTAGTCAAATTCAAACTACTAAAACTAAAGCTCAAATTATTTGTGTCATCGTTATCATTTTCTTGTGGCATATGTATTCCTGGTATCATATTTATTTCTAAAGGCTTACAACAGAAATTCGTAAGGGTAAAGAACCAACGTTTTATTATCGACTGGCTGCAAGAAAGTGATCCAGAAATGCTTTCATGATACTGAAAATGTAATTCTAATTATTATAATAGTTATTGAATTAATAAACAAGAAAATTTAACTTACATCACATCCAAGACCTCTTTTGTATCCATAAGGATCTTTTTTCAATTCAATCAAAGCAATAACAGCTTCTAATGGTTGAGTGGTATCGTGCTTATCCATTGCATTATGCATAATTGTGAAAAATTCTTCAAATGAATAAATGGTAAAGAAATCTTCAACACCTTCTGTAAAATAATGTAATATTAATAACAATATAATATTGTAATTTATAATTAAAATAAGTAGTTAGAACTAACTGCTTTTAAAAGAAAGTCTGCCTAGTACAGATTTTACAGGAGCATGAACATCTTCTACATCACGTAGAGTGTATAAAGGAGGATATTTTCCATTTATTTTTCCTGGTTCAAGAAAACGGCATATATCATTAAAAATTTCGCAATAGTCACTTTTTCCAATCTCTCCCTCTGGTGGAATTTGATGAACCCTGCCACTTTGTTCTTGAGCAGAACATCTGAACCCCAGTTTTATTTTCTCATTTATGATTTGGTGATAAACATTTTGAAGACCATTGTTTATTGAAAATTCACCTATTGAAATTTCAGCTGGGTAATATTCCATTTCATTGTTCTCAAGAGTTCGAAAGTAAAAATAATTTATGTGAATCAGATAGAACTTTATATCTGCTAGAGCTAAAAGGTATAAATTAGTTTTATAAATTTTAATTCATCCAAATTAGAAATATATAATTAATGATGTGTTTACCATCCTGATTTTTTTTTGTATTAATCAAATCTTTTATATATTCTCTCATGTTATATTTAAACTCTTTTTCTGCAATACGAGCTCGTTCAATATCATCAACATATTCACCAGTTGCATTTTTCTTTTTTGTTGGTCTTTTCGTGCCATTTTTGGCCATTTCTTTATATTTTGCTTTTTCATATTCCGATAAACTCTAAAATTATATTAATTATTAATATGAGAAATAACAATTTGGAATAAATTTTTAAATTGTAGATTTTGAAAATGCAGATATTACTTAATCAACTTACTCTCCAGGCAGCATTGCAATCTGGATTGTTTTGTACATCTTTTAAACCGCCGGGAAATGTTTCTCCTCTTGCTTCTTGTTTCTTTTTCCATTCAAGCATGAAGAATAAAAAGGCATTGGGCTTGTTTTTAGACATTTCAACTAAAATAGTGGTAAATTTATTGTTTTATTTATTATTTAAACTGGACAGAGCACTATTTTGGATTTCATTAAAGCAAATTAGCAAATTTAACAAACAATAACAAAAAAAAAAAAAAAATAATGAAGCATTATTGAAGGTTTCCAGCAATGTAATGGTATATGCGGAGGTGTTTTCTCGGAATCGGCCACGCGAGATCGTTGAAGAAAACGATCTAAACGAGTATATCTTTGTTAGTGATTACTATTGGCGGATATATTATCATAAAAATTTAACGAACCGAGATAATACTACCGTAGCGTGCTTTATTTTTTCACCAATCCTTTGTTTACAAATAATCGTATTTCTGTTTTTCGAGCTTCCTTTGTTTCAACAATCAGACGCAGGGAGAAGTTGGTAGGGAAAACAAAGAGGCAGCTCTCCATTCTTGCACTCGGAAAGTTTTTCGACTTACTTGTTGATAAAGTGGCCCCAGTGACAAACTCGAAGAAAAGCTCCGCATGCGGTCCTCGTGGGTAAATGTGCGCGACAACGGATGTATATCCTCCAAGTATTTTTTTTTTTTTCCGATCAACGGAAGCTTCGCACCGGCCGACGGATGCAGTAAGAATGCACGAGCCTACAAGTCGACTCGCGCGCTCCACCTTGGCGCTCGAAAAAGCAAGCTCGCTGATTCGTCCGTTTTACCCTTAGCTCTCATATTCCTCCAACACACACACACACACACGTCACATAAATACGTATATATAATTCCTCTTGATAAAGACGTTGGTTTAGTGTTTACAACCATAGCTAGCATTCGGCGAAGCTGTTTACTAAATTCCTTCGAACTCGCCTCGGATGTAGGATTCTGTGACCTTTCTACGCTCACGAAGATAAAAACATAATACTGTAAGTGTTACGAAGGTCTGAAATTGTACCTTGTATGAGGTATGCGCTTAAAATATAATCGGCAACGCTATCTGATCTGGTGTTAGATTTTGATAGTGGCCCAGTTCGTTTTTTTTTCTGTAACAAACAGACTCTTTAAAAAAAATGACCGAAATGCAAACAGAGGACAGTTGTTCGGTTCACAGCGACGACTCGAATGAATTGAACGTTGCAGCCTTAAAAGTCAGTAAACGTATTATTCTTTTTACCTAAAAATATATATATTTTTTATAATAATTGCATACTTTTGCTATCGAAAAAAAAAGGAAAAACTAGAGAATTTGATTAATCAGGAATCGAAGCATTCTCACAATTATTACGACTTGATTACCAAGGACAACTACACGAGGCTCGATTTAGAAAATTTGAACAATTCGTGCCAGCGCTACGAAGATCAGAAGAAAAAGAAGAGCGAACTTTTGGAGGAGTTTTACGACAGATTAACGGTCTGTCAACGAAAGAACCAAGTTCAATTGAAAGAAAGATTGTATGATTTATTTTCATTCTATATTCAGCCGTTGTTTTATTTTTCTAGTTTTTGTTTTAATATTTCTTTTTTTAATTTTTAGGTCGTCCATCATGAAAAATCTCGAAGAAATAAATTCCCGCTTTTCTGCTGCTTACGACAATTACGTAAGTGCATCAATGAACAAATTCAAACATTTGCGAACTGCTTGCATTAATTTTATTCTTGTAACTCATAGAATTCGAACGTTTTGAGAAACGCGATAAAATATCTGGATCAGGAGAGGAATAAATCGGTGAAGAGTTTGATGGAGAAGACGAAGAAATTGAATAATCTACAACAGAGAGGAAAAATAAGCGAAACGTTGATGAAGCCCGTAGCTAAACGCACATCGACCATTGAAATTGCAATAAACATACTGTAAACTAAAATCTTTTTTTTCGCAAATTATTTTTATAAATTAATTATTTCACTAAATTCATATTTAATATTCTTACAATTTTAGAATTGAATCATCAATGAAACGTCCAGAAATCGAGATGGAAGAAACGATTACAAAATTAAGTAATGAGATCAAGAATCTTGAGAAGAGTAGACACAATTTAAAGTCAGAAATAACAAATCACTTTTAAAAATTAATTGTAACGGAAAATTCGAAAATATCAATAGTTTTACTAAACAAATAACTCGAGAGTTAAATATTAAAAATGCCATAAACATAAAATAAAAATCAAAACTAAAGTTTAACTTGTCCTTAGGCTGTTGATTAAAAAAAAATTGTCTAATTTTACGACTATTATACGAAATAGTAGATATAGGCTCTAAAAAGTTTCGGAATACAGGGTCATTTAACTTTACTCCACTTGTGTCCAACAAATCGGCGCTTCATCCATTCGCTTGCGGTTGTGATTGCGTAAGTGTGTTTGTCATATGCGTGTGCGTCAGATGGTGTCTCAGGTAAGGCTGGCATAGCCTGCCGCTGCCGAAGAGCGAAAGCAGAAAAGCATAGTGCCCCCGGCCCCTGCGTGAGCCTGCGCGTCTGTGTGACGTCTCCGTATCCGCTCTCCCTCACTCGTTTAAAGGGTGCTGGTACCAGGATAGGTTAGGGGGTTGCAGGAGCGAGAGAGAGAGAAAGAGAGAGCCGAGAGTAGCGGTGTGCAAACTCTCGGGCGGAACAGCTGGAGCTCAGCAGTAACAGGGAGAACGGTCGCACGGAGCAGCCATGCTCGATCTCTTCACGATCTTCAGCAAGGGCGGCATAGTGCTCTGGTACTTCCAGAGCACTGCCCAGATCTTTACGCCGAGCGTGAACGCCCTTATCAAGAGCGTGATACTCCAGGTAGGACTCGCGCCGAGGCTGTACGCTGTACGCCGGTTGAAGCTTTTACTCGGCGGAGCGAGAGTAAGAGATGACGCGGGATCGTCGCTTCCATATGGCCACGCGCGTGTGTTGCTCCGCTTTCGCCGAGTCACACACACTCTCCGCTCGCGGCTCCGAATTTTTCGGCTTATTTGTAAACAGAGGAGTTCTTTTTTTTATTCGCGCGGATAAGCTTTGCGATTTCCAAGTGTATTTGATGACTATTTTTTTTTTTACAACGTGTATTGCGCGAGCGGTTGGTTTATTAGAGTTTAGATGCTAATTTGATTAGAGATTAGAGATTGGGAGTAAGCAGGTGGTTTATCTGAATATTATGTAGGTGGTTGATTATTTTCTTTCTGTGTAGAGCGGTTATTGTTAATAATTTATTTATTCAATATTTTTTAAAGCAAATTATGTTTTTCTGGTTTTTATTTTATCAAATATCAAATATACATATTTATAAAGGTATTTGAAATTTCAGGAGAGAACCGGCAATCAAACATTTGAACATGAAAGTCTTCGGTTGCAGTACAAACTGGATAATGAATTTGACTTGGTTTTTGTGGTGGCTTATCAAAAGATACTACAACTATCATATGTTGACAAGTTTTTAAATGATATTCATTTAGAGTTTAGAGATCGCTTTAAAAATGAATTACAAAATTCAAAATGGTTCTTCAATTATGATTTTAAAAAGCCGTACGAGCATACTTTAGTTTTGGCTGAACAATGGGGAAAATCTCAAGCCAAGCTACCTAAACAAATGAGAACTTTCGATGAAAGTTTCAAGTCCAAGAAGACTGTTGCTAGTATGATAGAAAGAAAAGATGATAAAGATAATAAGAAACAAAGTAAGTTTTAATAAATGTTGAATTATACAGTTTTTTAATCATTAAAAAAAATATTACAAACTGCTTTTCTTTTCATGCGTCAAATTTTACATATTATTGGTGTTGGTTAAATTGGTGATGGGAATTTGCTTATTTGCTTTTTTAGGTAAAAAAAGAAAAGGGACCAATATGACTGATGAAGGTCAACGTAAGTTAACAGTGAGACAAATTTTGCTTTATTATTTGGCATGCTCTACTAAATTCATGATTTTCAATTTTTTAAATGCTTTTTATTTTTTTTCTCATAACTAGATAAAGCTTAAAAAATATTATGCTTCAAACAATTGTTAATTTTTTAAATTCATTAATTGCTTGTAAACTAAGTCATCTTGAAAGTTTTAAGTGAAGAATCTATTTGTAATTCCAATTTGTTTGAATTCAGCAAAAACCCAAGAAGTGCCTACAGTACCAGATTCACCAAAACCTGCCTATGTTCAAAATGGTGATGCAAATGATGATGTGTTGCTTGTTAATCGTATGAAACTTGCTCAGAAGATGGGTGGCCCAAAAAAGAAGGCTGATAAACAGTAAGTACAATGATACTTAACTACTATAAATAGTCTTGCAAGACATTTATTATTAAATTACTTAATTTTTTATTTTAGAAAAAGTCCTAAGCCTGAAAAGGCTGGTAAGAAACCTAGAGTATGGGACCTGAGTGGAACTAATAAGGACCTCGCAAATTTAGAGCGTACTAGGGATAAACCTGAAGATACTAGAGAATACGTTGCTGCTGATACAACGGTGAGTTTATGATCATTAGTATTTTACAATAGATCAAACTTCAATGTTCTCTAATTTTTTTATTCAACTCAACAGATCATTGGCCAGATGAAGGGAGGAATTCGCGACTTACAGGTAGAGTCTGATTCCGAGGACGACGATGATTCAGATGAGCCAGAGATGGATCGTGCAAAGCCGCAAGCCGGTAAAAAATCCGGTGGCGTATTTTCCATGTTCAAAAGTTTGGTCGGAAACAAATCATTGTCTCGCGAGGACATGCAGCCAGTTCTCGACAAGCTTAAGGATCACTTGATTGCTAAGAATGTAGCTGCGGACATTGCGCAGAAGCTCTGTGATTCGATCTGCGTGAAGCTTGAGGGCAAAGTGCTCGGCACGTTTGAAAGTGTCGCGAGTACCGTCAAGGCCACGCTCACCGATTCCCTTGTTCAGATCCTTTCACCGAAGCGTCGCGTGGACATATTGCGCGATGCCATCGAGGCGAAAAAAAGCGGACGTCCATACGTCATGTCCTTCTGCGGTGTTAACGGTGTTGGAAAATCCACCAATCTCGCTAAGATTTGTTTCTGGCTGATCGAGAACAACTTCCGCGTTCTCATTGCCGCATGTGACACCTTCCGTGCTGGTGCTGTTGAACAGCTCAGGACCCACATGCGTCATCTTAATGCTCTCCATCCACCCGAGAAGCACAACAATCTGACTATGGTGCAGCTTTATGAAAAAGGTAGATAATTTATAAATTTCATAGACATTTCTAAACTCAAACTGGTTTTTATTTGATTAAATTGTTTTTAGGCTACGGTAAGGACGCGGCTGGCATAGCCTGTGAAGCGATCAATTTTGCACGTGAAGCGCATTTTGATATCGTTCTTATTGACACGGCTGGCCGTATGCAGGACAACGAGCCTTTAATGCGTGCTCTTGCTAAACTTATTAAAGTCAATCAGCCGGATCTTGTGCTATTCGTTGGTGAGGCCTTAGTCGGTAACGAGGCCGTCGATCAGCTTGTCAAGTTTAACCAGGCTTTGGCTGATCACAGCAGCTCAACCAATCCGCACATCATTGACGGCATTGTCCTCACTAAGTTTGATACTATTGATGATAAGGTTTGTACGAATGTCTTATTTTTTTCTTTATTTTTCGAAACAGGTAATTACAATAATCTTTTAAATGAAAAATTGCAGGTGGGAGCAGCTATTTCGATGACCTACATTACTGGGCAGCCCATCGTCTTCGTTGGCACTGGCCAAACTTATACGGACCTGAAGTCGTTGAACGCCAAGGCTGTGGTGCACGCTCTTATGAAGTGAAAGTTACCTGATCTGATATATAATCGCGTGAATTATATGGATTGATGTTAAATTTAATTGATATAGATATATTTATTCTAAGCGAGCTCGGTAAGTAATTTTTTGTCTCTTCCTTGTCGAGCTCGAAAGAGAAAAAAACAAATTTATTGAATTGTATACAATGAAAATTGGATGCTGCACTATATTCATAATGTGTAAAAAAATGTTTATTTTTAGTTTTGTTCTTCAAGTGTCTGTCAAACATACAATTTGCTTTGTAAAACAGTTTGTGGTAAAACAGTTTTCTTCAATTTTTTTTTACTCTGTTGAAATATTAATGTTATTTGTCAAATGTTGTTCTTTTTTTTCTTTAAAATCATGTTGTTCAAGTTCTGTTTATCTTTAACTGGCTTATTTATTGTATTTCCGTATGTTTAAGGTTGAGAATTTTGTAAAAAAGAATGGAAAAGAAAACAAAGGATCACGCAATTAAAAACATTGATTATATTAAAATACTGTACATCGCTCAATATCATTAAAATCAACAAAAATTCCACAAAATAATTACATAACAGAATTAAAACGAAAGGTACTCGGCCTCTCTTTCTCGCAATTTCGTCAGCTTGGAATAAGCACGACAGAAAATGGAAAAATCATTCACAATCTAGTGTTTTCTATGGTAGCGGTAGTAGTGAGCTGTCTCGATTTTCCTGACGGAGTAGACAGCTGCGGATGAGAAGCAGAAACGCCGATTGGGCGATTTGTGCTGCGTAAGCCAACGCTTGGGACAGAGCTGGTCGTAAGAGGAGTAGTGCCTGGAGGTGCAGCCGAGCTTTCAGCGGTGTTATTCGTTCTGCGTCCAGTTCTCCGTGGCGAGGTCGGCCAGAGATCCTCGCTTCCCATGGCCTCGCGATGTGCCTCGCATACCTCCACGGCGCTCTGATACTCGGCTCCCGGTGGCAGTTGAAATATCATGCCGTCTTCGTACACCTCGTGCTCGAGTATTTTGCCGAAGATGCCGATGGTTATGAAGAAGCCTACAAGTGGTTGAAAATTGGCCAGAGGATAAATTTGAATAAGGAAAGTGCAAACGAACGTCTGCTCACCTACGAATAAGCCAGAGAATATAGAGATGCCAAGAGTAATTGGGACCGCGAAAAACTGGTACAACATCTGCTGCTCGGGGGAACGGCCGCTGCCCGGCGGCAGATGAAGATGATAGTCCGTGTTTAAACGTTCCAACTCGTAACCGGCGATTGGCACTCTCGCTGGATATAACTGAATAATGAAGAAACGTTAGAACGTGACGATTTGTGTTGCGTGTTAGGGATAGCTTACCTCGTAGAGAGAGTAACTGTACTCGTTAAAATTCACGCTTGGCGCGAGGATCGCGCTGAAGAAAGCAGCGAGGAGCGCTGGCAGACCGTGTAGATTGTGGACACCGCAGGTGTCGTGTAATCGGAATTTTTTAAAAAGCCGAGGCTGCAAGAAAATTTTATACTTTCAAGTTGAAAACAAGATGGAGCTCTGAATAATCGATAATCAAATTCTCAAGACATCACCTGTACGCTTTCAAAGCCGTACATACTGAGGAAGCCGGAGAGTATACCGATGAGCCCAGCGAAACACGGGCCGATTATCAGACCTACGAGGGATACATTCAAGAATGAAGTGAAAATGTGACGCGTATAGGAATAAGAAGAAGAATAAAGTTGATATACTGGCTACTGCGCCTATGGCAACGCCACCAGCGAGCGTGGCGTTCTGCACGTGGGTCATGTTGAACTTGCTGGTCGGACTGACGATGAGGGAGCAGCAGAAGACGACGACGCAGCTCGCCGATATGGCGAGGATCGTGTTGATGATGGCGCGCATCTGCAAGTCGTGGGTCAGTCCGGCGCTGTTGAAGCTCGGCCAGTACACCCAGAGCACGAGGGTACCTGCACGTCGATTATCAAAAGAGTCAGCGTCGACTGAACGGAAGACCGTATAGCTTTATACAAGCGACTCACCGAGCATTGCGAACATGTCGGAATTGTAGGAGGAGTTTAGCCGGTCTATTCGCCGCGTTGGATCTTTCATTCTGTAAGAGCTGTAGCTCACGGCCAGGCCGTAGTAAGCGCCGAACATGTGTATCACGATACTGCCACCGGTGTCTAGGATCTGTCGGATTATCGTACACGTTTATAAATGCTCTTGATTCTAGGGACGTTTTGTGGAAATCGATCGTATACCTTGAGAACGTCGAAGCAGATGTAGCGATTCAAATTGTAAAAGATAATCTCCCAGCCGCCCATTACAATCAGCTGGCAGAAGGATAACTTTCCAATGACCACGCCGAAGGATATGAGTATGGCTGCCACGGCTGCGTCCGCTGCTACCAGCCTATCAATCAGAGATTATAATACTTTAACTTCTTTAATCGGAATTTTGCATTTTTCTTTATCTAAATAAACGGAAAATACGAACGACGAGCAAAGAAAAGAATTTAAAAAAAAAACGAAGATAAAGAAAAGCGCATGGAGCAAACGCAACGGGCGAGAGACGACGATTTTCCATGCAATCACAGGCGCGAGAGAAACGACACGATACACATCCGAGAGGCTCTTGGCTGTACGGCCGGCGAGAAAAATCGAAGTACCGCCCGGGGCGAAAAAGTTGGCGCCTTTGTCATATCTGCCCGGAAGTAGACTCGCTCTTTGTGCAAGTCGAGAGAGAGAGAGGCGCTCTTTTAACCCTCCCCTCTCCGTTTCCGAAGCGCTCGATTTGCCTGTGTAGCAAAGAATAAAGCGCGCCCGGGCCGATATTCACGGCGATATACCGCTTTAGCGCTATTGCGCTGTAGAATAAACGATACAGGACTTACGTATCGAGGGTGAGCAAGGCTTTGGCCTGATTGTCCATGCGAACGAAGCCCTCGCAGAAGAGGCCGACTTGGAAGAAGAGGCTGCCCATGAGGAATGTCATGCCGAGGCTGCTGTAGCCGTAGCGCTTGAGGAAGGTCATGAGGTAGCCGAAGCCCAGGAATATCATCACGTGCATGTCTTGGAAGGCTGAAATAAGAAACGACGATTGTAATGCAAGCTCGCGTGAACGCTATGCCTTGTTCGAATCGACGCACGGTCGGCTCTCCCTTTCAATTCCATAAATGAAAAAGGGAAGGCCCGGGACACAAGGTGCGGCTTGGGGGCAGCTAGCCGATTAATTGCGCTTTGTAGTCAGACGCAGGCCCTCTCTCTCTCTCTCTCTCTCTCTTTCTCAAGTGAAAGACTGAGAGGGGATCAAGTTGTTCTAGCCTTCGGCTAGAGGCTCTCTCGATCTCTCGGGCTAATTATGCCCGGCGCTTGGTCTCTGCCTCTCCTCTCGAATCGACTAATTACCGCAAAATTTAACTTTGCAGTCTGCAGAATCCCCCCAACCTCTCTCTTCGGCGAGCTTTACTCAAAGCATAAGTTTACGAAGAGCTTTCGATGGCTGTCTGCGCGTATGCCTTTGAGTCTTTGCTATACCCAGCGCGTTTGCCTATGTAGCTGCACAGCCCCCTTTTTCAATATTGCGCGTATGTGCGTCTGATTTAGTTAACTTGTGGAGCTGCGGCTATGGAAATGTGCGTTAGCCATGTGGTTTTAATGCCGCTGAAAGGAAATTTGATTGTCGATTACAGGGAGCTGTAGTACGGTTTTGGTCGAAGCATTACACACGCGAAATGTATATAGAAAGCTCAAATACACTCGGATGTTTGTAATTGAAAATTCTCGCGTAAACCTTATCTCTCTATGGCTTGTTTACCGGCCGTCAAAAATCAAAGAAAACGTAAATACAACGTCGGCTTATCGTAGACAGCACACAGGCCCAAAGAGCCAAAGTTACACGCAGGGAGGTTCGTTTAAAAACTCGTTACCTAAAGTCTGATTAACCGTCATCTTTAAAACCCCTCGGCATCAAATCCGTTGGTTTAAGTTCAACGGAAGACTAAACAAAATTAAAAAAGAGAAAGAAAAATATGAAAAAAATCGAAATGATAAACCTCACGTTCGCGCGCGTTTTAACGGCTCGTATCGTTAAGAAACTCGAGCAATTTACATCCAATCTCACCGCGGCTTTTTACAGCGGATAACCAGCACGTATACCTCCAAAGTTTTCTCTCTCGCACGGCCCTTTTCTTTCCCTCCCCGTTCCCGCGGAACGTAGGCACTCGGCTGAATTAGATAGCTCTTCGTGCTCGGTTAATTTTTAATTTTTCTCACCGGCAGATACACGTACCGATCTGCATGAGAGCTGTACATCCAAGTACGCCTTCCCCCCTCTTTATTCGGATGTATGTTAAGGTCCCTATTCCTTCTTCAGCACTTAATATTAATCTGTTATTTTTTGTCAGTCTTTATTGCCTTAATTTCTGTTTACACGACACACTTACTAGCAGGCTTGACTTTGGGCCCGTTGATCGGCCCAAACGGCCCATACTCGGTTTTCCCGTACTCGAACAGCAGGAGGTGCCCGATTAAAGCGAAGCCTTGCCCGGACAATAGAATAAGAGCCTGGCCCCAACGCAGCCTTCGACTCATCCTTCTCGATGTTCTTTAGATCAATACTCTTGCGAATGATGCGTTGAACGCACCCGAGAAATGGACGCTTGATACACTTTAGATTTGCACGGCTATCGGGATCGAACTACACTGACGTAGTGTCGCTGCTTAATACGTATTGTGTTCGTTTAGCTTTGCCGACAGTAGATGGATAGAGACTCACGTGTGCGTCTGTGTGTGTGTGTGTGTGTGTGTGTGTGTGTGTGTGTATTTGTTTAGGATTCGTTGAAACTGTACGCAGAGATTGTCAGGTGATGTTTTCATTTGGGCTTTTAAGAGAAACATACGATGGAGTAATATATAGGTTTTGTTATTTTATAAAATTTTTACGATGATTCTTGATACTGGTAATTAATGGATAGCTCAATGGGATGTATATGCAGGAAGAGAAGAGTAGTTTAATTACGGATAATGGAATCTGATAAAAGTGTTCACATAAGTTCATTAATCAATTTTTGGATCGTTATCAAAATGCAGCTCACAAGAAAAATTCACCTCGGCACTCGTTAATTTCATTGATTAAAATATATAAGGCTTGAGGAGGAGAAAGGGTACGAGCAGTGGGAGGGGATGAATGGGATAATTTAATAAAACGCCTTAATACTTTCAACGTAAATCATATTCAGCGTTCGAAAGAGAGACAAAAAAAAAGAAGGATCTCGCGCTACGCCGAGAGCGAAGCTCGTTCTCGAATCTCTGATAATCCGATAGCACTTTTGAAAATTATACCATGAATGATGAAAAGTCGCCTGGGCCAGCGAAACTCATCGCGTAAAATCCACCCAAAAAAAAAAAGAAAGGAAAAAGAAAAAACTGAAACAAGAATTAATGAAATTTGAGTAATACTCACTCGGATAATATCTCGACGGGCCATCGTCTATTATTTTCTCCGCTGTAGCTCCGCTGTTCCGTCCATCCGTTAGAGGTATCGGTGTAGCTGAAAACCGCGACAAAGCACACAATTAATTCGATCAACCTGCTCGTATCTAAAAACCGAACGTATTCATTTCCAAATCGCTTCTACCCTCTCCAGGTCACACCGTAAAACCCGCACAATAATACAATCATTCAATGTATATGTACCATTGTATCGCGGCTTTATCAGTTAGAGGCCAAACAGCGCGAAAGCCCAAAGCTCTGATTTACATTCTTCGCGGGCGTCATCATTGCTCGCTTTCTACTCTCGCGAGCGCCTCGTATTTAACCGACTTTTACCCCCCCCCCCCCTCTGACCGAAGTAAAATTCCGTGGGCTCTCTCGAAGGGATATTTACGATAGCCACTAGGTGTTTTGCATTTTTAACGAAGCACCCTCCCCCCCGCTCGTTTTGCATCTCACGGATTATTTCGCGGTTTGAAAATCGCAAGCGCACAAATAACCCGCGCTGCCTATACATAAACGTTTCTCCGCGAATAAAACACCGCACCACCAGCTCGCTCTCGCGTTTTAATCGACGCTTGGGCACGTACATTAGACGAATTTATGGGCGACGAGAGGAGTCACGTTGGTGTATACAGCAGATATACCTGAAAAGTTCCTCGGCGGATCGGGTAGCGCCTCGGGCCCGTAGCACACGAATGGAAACATCAGGGCTACGAGGAGGGTCTGAAGGGCGAGAAGCAGCATCGCCTGGTGCTTCGGCTCGGATAATTTAAATATCCCCTGTAAAATTGATAACATATTATACATAAAGCTGATAGCGATATGCTAATTGTGCGTTTATTTATACACTTTTGCATAGCATGCGATTACAGGCAAAAGAAAAAGGGGGGGAAAAGACGCGTAGGCTGTTTCAGATTATCTCTCTCTCTCTCGAAATTGTATAGCGCTGCCGGTTGTCTGCATTATTAATGGGCTTTGGGGCAACTTGTTTGAATTACAGGTGCACTCGAGACGCGGTATTAGACAGCATACAAACGAGACAAACTAGGGAAATTGATCGTTGCAAGCTTAAACTTGCGCGCCTCCGGAATTCGAAACACTATATCTCGCTCACTCTAGCGATCTCTCTCTCTCTCTCTCTCTCTACCTCTCTACCTCTCTCTTTCGGCTCGAGCTTGAAGTTTGCGATGTAAATCATATGCAAACTTTGTATATATCCGTCTAATCGCTATGTAAAAGTCGAACGGCGTGCGAGCAAGAACCGAGCCACGCCCCGAATCTTTTCTTTTTCGAGTTGCGCGAATAATTATACTTTGTTGACGCATGAAAAACATCTAATCGCATTCGCAATGAACCGTAGCAAAGGGTTGGTCGCAGTAGTAACGGCTGGCTGCGCTTAGACTCGCTCCTGAGCTGTTTACGTCTATACCCTCGAAAAGACGGAACCAAGAAATTTCGATAACTGCGTCGGAGAGCATCGTGAAAAGCTCAGTGAGCTTCCACGCATTAATATACCTTAAAAACAGTATACAATTCCCGCCGCTTAAATAACCGAGAGCGCAACCAACACACAAGACCAAGCGTCGTAGTAAGAAACGCGGAGAAAAGAAGGAGGGACCACAAGCACCGCGGTGCTGGCTAACAAAGAGTAGACGCGCAAGCACCGGCAAGAGCTTTTGAATAAAGCCGCCCCGCGGAAGGTCTCTTCCTTCCCCCTCCCCCCGCCATATATAAATTACTCGCTCCCCCGAGCTCTCGAGGAATTCCGGAAGGTTGTCTTCCTCTCTCTCTCTCTGACGTCGTGGCGCGCTTGGGAAATTGCGTCTTCCGCGCGCGACGAGTTTTCGGCAAGAGAACGCACCGGGATTAGAGAGGGCTACTTGCTTCTCTGCGCTAGACTCTCTGTAATCACGATTCAACGAGATTTAGAGGTCCTTCTTCTTTTTTTTTTTGTCGAGGGGGTAAGACGATTGCTGGAAGTTAATTTTTATTGGGGGAGGAGGAGCTTTGGCAGTGAGAGAGAGAGAGAGAGAGAGGGAGATTGTTATGAGGGACGAGGGAATAAGTGTGTTACGGTTGATTGGTGATTGTCTTGTGTTTTAGTTGAAGCCCCCTCTCGGGAGAGCTGTATTGCACGCGGGAAAGTTTGTTGGCCGAGCTCCCTGCTTTCTCTACTCACGCTCCCTCTCTCTCCTCTTCCGGTTAAAGTTTTTGCAGCCGAGATTCGGTTGGCAAATTTAAATGTTACTCTCTCTCTCTCTGTTCCTCTTGTAACGTATTTCTCGAATAAATTCGAAATTTGATACGCGTAAGCGAATTGCTGATGAAATTTCATTTAATTAAATTATCGTTATTCACGAAGAGATCTTCTCGGTTAATTGTTTAAAAAAACAAGTTTCAAGCTAAACGAAAAAGATTTCATTAAAACGCGCGCGGCGCAGCAGCACAAAAATCGTTGCAAAACAAACTTCGCCCGATCTGCTGTTTATATCTCGGCCTTAAACTTTTCCCGATTTACGCTCTTTTCGCAATAAAGCCCGCTCGGGCTATATTAATTTCCCGGTAATCTGTAAATCAACGAAAACTTTGGCCAAAGAAATTCGTATTCCCAACCGAGAGTCCTTACACAATTTACATTATTCAAGCAATATTCGATATCGCACAGCGTGTTTTTTATTTTTTGTTTTCTTCGTCAAACACTTTTTTCCCGACAACAAACAGAAAAGGGCGGGAGGCAGAAAGGGTGGGGTGGAGTGGGGGGGATGTTTAAAAGTTTCGCGAATATTTTTTCCTCGCACATTCTCTCCAAGTTCTTCTTATACGCCGAAACTTGGCGTATTTTTACGTTTGCTCAGCTTAACATTAACTTGGAAAATACCACGATAATTAGGCAGTGTTCATCCGTCGACGTTTGCAGAGCTCTCATTAAAACTTTCCCGGGGGCGGGGCGAGTGGGGGGGCGGAGGAAAAAAGGCGATCTAGAAAATTTTTAAACATCAAAATAAGAAGAACAAAGAAAACAAAAAGGGGGCCTTATCAAACATTCATCTTTCCCTGATGTATATATATTTCAAACGAGAGACGCTTATCCAAAATAATGCCGACCGAGCCACGTCCAATCTTCACTTCCAAGTTTAATAAACAAGGAATCTGCATAAATTAGGCGCAATTAATTTAAACGTCATCGCCCAATTTTCCTCGGATAGCCTCTCCAAAGCATGATATATACACATTGACATTATAGCAGTCGCACGCATAGTTTAACGAAGCAATTAATTTCATAACAACATTGTTTTGCTGTAGCCGTAAAGAAGCAGCGCTGTATGACCCAATTTCGAAAGCTCTCTGCAACGCACGCACGCGCGTAGTGTTGCTACTTAAAAATGCAGAAACCTAATGCGGCTTCGCTGTTGCTGCCTGATTAACGATGCCTATGCGGTACTGCGCGTGTGCCCTGCTTCCGCACCTACGTTATAATTAAGCCGACGAAATCAGGGGATTCCCCCCTTTACAGAGTTCGAGAGGGAAGTACGTGTTACATTGCTCTTACATCGAATTTTGAAAGGTTACAGTGCCACGCACCGTGAAAATGTCACCTCAGTCTTATGCCTGCTCGTAAAAAGAGCGTTGCTCGTCTCTTATCGTTCTCGTGAAAAAAAAAAAGAAATTCAATTCGGTCCGAATAAAGTCCGCACCATGGTAATCCGCTTTGGCTATGTATGCGATTCTAAGCGAAATCCCGAGCAGCAGCGCCAAAGCCCGAAGATAAAGGACGACGTAGGATCAAAAAAAAATCGTCCTTCCCGCGATAACTTTTTCCCGGAGTGCCCCGAAAGAATTGCTGCTTTTTCGAGGTTCGATGGAATTCAAGC
Source organism: Anagyrus pseudococci (assembly GCA_030522585.1). Classification (NCBI taxonomy): domain Eukaryota; kingdom Metazoa; phylum Arthropoda; class Insecta; order Hymenoptera; family Encyrtidae; genus Anagyrus; species Anagyrus pseudococci. The sequence goes on from JAPYYQ010000964.1 coordinate 28,588, forward strand.
CTGTTTACCTCGCTCTATTATATTGGTTATCTAATACGCTCGACGTAATCATCCCGATGAATTATACAGGCAAGAGAGGGAAGGGGGCGATATCGGTAAATCATTGGCAGGAGACACGGGCATACGCTTAATGTTCCGATCATCTGCGCCTAATGCTCGCGCGCGCACACGTATATATATCCCGATGACTCTGTGCTCAGCTGACCCGGAATCTGCTCTCGCGCGCGTGCACCAATACACGTCGCGATTCGGCTTTTGTCCCCCGAGAGCTTTGACGCGCTTGTCATCGCTTTTCGATCACGCTGTGTATACGCACGCACTGCTGGAAAGTTTGACGAATGGCTGTGTGGGTGTGGCTATGCCTCTATACGCTGCGGTCTATCGTCGCGAGCAAAAGAAAAAAAATCCTGCAAAGTATATAATATAGAGTCGTTGCGCGCGGGCACAGTTTCGATGTACAGTTTCCAGGCGGGACATAATTTGCCGCGGGCGGGGAATCAATGTCGGCGCGGCGCATTAGTCGCGAGCGAGACACGCGATAGTTGCTCCTCTCCCACTTACCAGAGCGTTCCGTGAGCGCGTATATCAAAACAGCTGCATAATGTAATAGAAGAGCGAGAGCGGCCGATTTGCCGGAGACTTCGATTCGCTCGTCTCTCTTTGTACACCTATGTCCTCTATCGAGCGCTAAATTATTTAAGACCAAGAGCATTACGATTACTCCACTTGGACGTGGAGGTATATAACGAATTGTATGTCGACTGCATGCCCCGGTGTATTGTTTGTTTTTTACGGCTAAGTGGGGCCTCCGATTGTTGTAAACGGTAAACGGAATAAGCCCAGTGATCGCCGCAACAGCCACGAAACGATACGCGAACACATGGAATTCGCAAAGATTCTCACTCGCCCGAAATACAAGGGCATAGCGAGAGAGAGACGCGGAACAGTTATTTCCTCAAAGGCTTAAACCCTATCGCTCGATGTATCCCTTAACGCTCGCGCATGGCTCTCAATAAATATCAATCGCAAAAATCCGAGTGCGTATAGTACAGAGACGAAAAAAAAAAGAAAAAGCGGAAGAGAAAGAGAGGGAAAGTATATATAAGCCTATATCGAGGGTAAACACCGGGCGCGTAGTGCCAGTAATTCATGCGTACAGAGGGGGGCGAGCCGCACTCGTTTTTCCGACTTTGCGACTTTGCCCCCGCGCCAGCGGGGATATCGGAATAAATCGGTTGAAATAAGGCGAGAGGCTCCCGCGAGACCGCGCTCTCTCTCACACACGCGCGCGCGCGCGCCCAGAGAGACGCGAACACGTAAGGAAGATAAAACTTTTTTATTGAGATCGATGCCGCGAGTACGGGGACTCTCGTTGTATATATACATGCCGTGAGCTTTGTCCCTATGCTTCGGCTCGTAATGTCCTTTGCGTATATCTGGCTTCGTAAATCTTATCCTCCTGGATACATGCCGTGACTTTCTCTCTCCGTGAATAAGAGCGTTTGATTCAAGCAACCTATACACAAGGGCTCTCTGTAGGCACGGTAATTTTCGATGAAGTAAAACGCTGTCGTGTCTCTTTTAATCCCGCTGCTAGATTAATCGTAAGTAATACGAGGATTATATATATAAAAAAACGTATTTGATTCAGGCATGTTACATCGCGCAAGCTCTATGGATACGAGTGGGTGGTGCACGTTTTTCGATAATTAAAAACTGTTTAAATCCAGGCTCGACTCCCTCGACGACCTGTTTACACAGCGGAGAGGCAATAGAGGCAAAAATTAGCCTGGCTGCCTCCACCTTCCCACCCGTGGGACTATCGGGTACTGGCGTGTATATAACGCCGGGAAAGCTCGTTGGGAGAATGTAACGAGACGTTGATATTAATTACCGGAACAGGGGTTTCGGGGAAGGGTTATTCGAAGGTTTAGCATGCCGGAAGGCTTGGTGAGGTTGCGCCTGTACGACTGGAATCCTCATTACGTCGGTTGTAAGTTGCACGGGATTACGCGAGGAGATGCTGTAATGAGGACGTTTGCGAGCTCTGCTCCTGACGTGGCTTTAATTCCTCCCAATTGCATGCTCTTGCTGGCGAGATGATGGGAGGGGTGGTTTTTTTTTTTGAACGGGGGAATATTCGAACGGCTGGGATTTTCGAGGAACTCCGTGTGTTTGGCAGTATAGGTGCTGGATGAATTATTGAAAATTTGATAGGCCGGCGTGTATCACTGATTTATAACGGCTTTAACGGGATACACTGGTTGGCGTTTTCGTATAAGCCACGTGGCTGAGACGTATTGATTTTCGAGTTTAAAATTATCGCCACGATTATGCAGAATGACATTTGGGGGGGACTAAGGGAACTCGTGCAAAAAGCCAGTTTACTCACGTGCATTTTGCCAGCTGCTTCTCAGAGTAGTTATTGGAGTAAGAGGAACAAAAAAACAGCCTGGCGCACACTTGCGACAACTGACCAACGCTTCGAACGCGAGGCCAAGCAAGAGTGGCTTCCGATTACAGCTGGAGCTTCGTGTGATGCGCTTCGGGAATCGATAGGCCCCGAGACCCCTTCGTGCGCGCACTCGTCGATTTATAACCGCTCGATCTCCGCGGGACAATGTCTCAATTCTGAGAAACTGTCGCTTGGCTGGGCTATACGTCTGTATTGTAAGGTGACGAGGAAGTTGATGGAAATTAATAAGCTGAATTTATCCGTGTCTTTCTGTTTTTTTTTGTATGTGGTTTTTATTTTTATCGTCGTTATTGCTAAATCTTATAAAAGAACATGTATAATACATAATACAGCGGACAATGATCCATAATAAGTATAGTTTTTTTCTGCTTGACATTACACAATATCGTAATTAAATCAGGTTTCTTTTGTTGACAGATGTTTCGTTTTTTTCATTTTTTTGCTTGTGCGTGGTAAAAATCGAGAGATGATTTCAGGAATCGAGTAAAAGAAGTATACAAAAATTATTGTTCGCATTTTTAAGAATAATTCGGCAGTGGAAATAGAACGCAGGAACGCACTGGTAATAGTTATAGAAAAAGTGTTTAACACTATATTAAGTTTACATCTTTTTTCTTTTTTTTCTTTTCTTCTTTTAATTCTTATACAATTTTCTTCAACGTCAAGCATATCTTTTATTCTCAAGTTTTGCGGAAGTACGCTTTTTTCAACCCGACAGATACATTTTTCTTCCATTTTGTTTAATCGTCATTTTACAAATGTCAAATACAAAAATGCAAAAGTATAAAGCCACATAAAAAATGCAATGGTAGTGCTTTTTGCGATCAGTCTGTTGTTATTTTATTTTGTATATCAAAATTACCAAAAAGTCGAGTGAATTTTGACGAAATTTGGGATATGTGACGGGTATGAGTTCAATTACATTGATTAATGGACTTTTTCATAGAGAAAGCGGCGTTTTGAATTTTCAATTATCGTGACATGCTTTAAATTTTCATCTACATCACTACGATAGATTTATCATTTTAACGCTCATTTCGTAACGTCGATGTTTTTTTTTCGTTCAAAACGAGTTTGACTTTGACAACAATAAATATTATATTTTATACTAGTTAATTGAAAATTCAAAGCACGCATAGTTGGTAACGGCTGTCGGGTCGAAAATGGCTCGGAAAATGTCGAACTATCTATTTAAACTTCTATAGTTTGTGTTTATTCATGCTTTAACAGTGTGTACTTCGGTAAATTCTTACTTTTTAAAGAGAACATCGAAATTACCGTCAAGCCCTTCTGGAGGGACTTGCTCACTTTACATCGATACTTAATCTGTCTTTTATTTTTTTAATTTATATTTTTTATTCTGGTTTATATCTATCTTTTTTTTTTGCTTAATATGTATAGACGAGATGTGAACGAGGTTGTACATTTTGCGCGTTAGAGTTCCTTAGAGTTTATCATCTTCTTTGTTCAAAGAAAATATTAAAATAGTAATAAATAATTATTGATAAAAAGAAAAAAAAAGATATTTAAAAAAGGTCTTCTTACACAGACGCGGCAGTATTTCTATTCCTTAAAACAAAAAAGAGTAGCCAAGCGCAGCATTTTAATATCGCATAGAAAAAATTACGTAAATTCGCGAGCGACACGAAAGTATAGTTTATGTTTAAGCGGCAGTTTCACGTAAGTATATATAATCATACAAAACATTCTTTCGCAGTCTTGAACCATCGCAAAAATCATTCAGCCAGCATTAGCTCTAAAAAAATTACACATAATTAATTACAATTAATTCAGACGATTAGTCGACTTATCAATTACAAAAATGATCGTTGATCGCTATAATTACAAATGAAAAATAGCAATCCTCGTTATCTTAACAGCTAGAAACGTTCCTAAATCGAAAAGACATACAAAGAAACTTTTTGACGGTGCGAATAAAAAACTCGTTGGTTATTTATCCTCAGTTAAAATAATCGTCGCATTTTACGTTCGACTTCTTATGCACAACTTACGCAATAACTTACGTAAACAAACGTAAAACCAACGGGGATATATTTCCTTTCGACCTATTTTGAGAATACCTTTTGCGATTTAGATTTAAGCGCGATTATTCGCGTACAAACGAATTATTTGTAGCGCACGAATATTACACAATTGACTCTGACAATCAATCAAACGAGCATGAAACGCTAATAATGGCCCCTACAGACAAAAGCGAAAATATGTACTGAAAATTGTTTTATCCCTTGATTAAAAACGTGTCTCTCGGACACACAGACAGACACACGAGCACACGTGCGCGCAGGCGAAATACAATATTATTTTTTGGTATTTTCTTTTTTTTTCCATTATTTTTCTTTTTTCCCTTTTTCTCTCTTCTTATGATACAATGACACACGTTTAATAAAGCGCGATCGGCACGCGAAAATTCGTCTCTTAATTTATATCTCGTATGGATGAAGTTAGTGGATCGGCACGTGTTTTATTTTAACGCCAATTCTTTCGTTACTGTACTTTTGCAATTTGTAGTGAACTTTACGTTAAATAGTGTCGCACTGACCTTTTCATCCGCGCAATCTTTTAATATTTTCTGTTAACAAACTTCGAAAATTCAAATTCTACCGTACAATCGACTTACAAACACACCGATCCACTTTAATAAAACGGATGAGCCCATCTCGATCCTATCCTCTGAATCCACAGCTCTACACAACTTTGCCCAACCGTATACTCGTAGCAATCTTTCTCACCGTCAGCCACAATAACCAATACCTTCGAATTCAGAGTGCAAAACGTCGCTTTCCAGCATCTCTGTACAATAAATCGTGAATCGTTATAAATCGCGTTTGCTCACGAGTCCCCCGACGTTCTTTACCTGCAGCCTCTATGCGCGAACGACACGTATTTCGATCTCACGTGCGTCAATTGCCCGTCTTATATCCTCTCCTCTTCTCAGACTTTGGGCTTCCCATTTCGCCGATGATGAATTTATGTCGCGAAGCTAGTCCCACCTGCGATCTGGTAAGACTAGGGTTGTCGCTACGCCAAATGTGTTCAAGCTCGCGAACTGTCATTGAAGGAGTTGTCGATGCTCGCGAGTAATTCAGCGACGAGCTTGATTTTAATCAAGCAAGCGAATCAAATATAATTTGGCAGCATCCGAGATGGTAAGATGAAAAGAGAGGAGAAGCAAGGGAGAGTTAGAGATAATGTGTAAAGGATAAAACGACGAGAAAGTATCAAGGAGGATAGAAGATAAAAGAAAAAAAAACAAAAGAGGTGATCGATCAGCCACGGCTCGAGAGCGTTCGATAGTCGCTCTCTCGCTTGGACAGAGGGAGAGAGAGACACGCGGTATCCGCGGGGTCGTGATGCTGCTGTTTCGCGTGTGTGTGTGTGTATACATGTGTGTGTATACATGCGCGCCTACGCGACGAGAGTTGCTTGCAAGCTCCGCGTCTCCTACGTGAACAGGACTGGCTTGGCGACGAGGAGGGCAACGCCGAGGACGAGGCCGAGGGTCGGTGCGGCTGCCGGGACTGCGCCGTTCACGAACGAGAAGATGGAACTCGATGAGCCGTGGTCCCGGCGGCCCGACGGCTGCTCCGAAGCCATCACGTCCTCCCGAGACGGGCAGGGTAGTTGGTCGGGTTTTAGGTTCAGCAGGGTCTTCACGAACACCGGCTTGCCGTCGAGGTCAGTCTGCGGACAGAAAGATGCGCGAAAAGAACGGAGAGTTAGAGATGAGGTTTCTCGAGCGAAATCGAGGGTTGGGCTTACCTGTTGGCCAACCGGCAGGTTCTCCTCCTCCTCGATGCCCTCGTCGTCGTAGCTGTCCCCGGGGTATGAGTCGTCCTGCAAGCCTCCCGATTTCATGTGGAAACCTGCGAGAATTTTAAAGGCGTGTCGACTTGATTTTCGAATGTATTTAAACGGGGGGGAAATATGCGAATTCGAGGAATATATTTGCCTCGACAAAATGTAGTTTAAGCAGGCTGGGCTTTAATTTGATAGATAAAATTTGAAATTTTGAAAAGAAGAAGAGAGAAGAGCGCGCTGGCGAATTGTGCAAATGTCGGGGGAACATTTTCTTCCAAACAGGATTTACAAGACTGAATAATGGAAATGAAAGTTTAAAAGCAGCTCGGCCTTTTCCATTCGTTTCCCGGCGGCCACTTTCTTAACAGTAATAAAAATTAAAGAAAGAAGGAAGAACGCGCTCGGCTCTTCGCGCGCTCGGCAATTGCAATTTGAATGTTAAATTCTGTCCATTAACATAGCAGCGCGTAGGAATTAAACAATCGAAATTGCAGAAGATCATTTCAATATTTAATCGAATAAGACCGGCTGTATGAGTAGGCCAAAGGGGGATTCTGTATGTGTACACTCACCGCCGGTGTTGCTGCGGACAATCTCGAGTGCTCGATTGATGTCTTCGCCATTGCCGTCGAACTTGGTCTCGTAGCTCGCCTCGAGCAAGCATTTCAGTTCCTCGAGATCCTCGCGTAGTTTTGGATTTTTCGTCTCGTTCCTCAAGCCCCAGATCCACGTGAGCTTGCAGTCGCAGACCAGCTTGTTATCTGAAACACCAACGATAAGCCAACGCGATTAATTAAAATTCAGTCTCCAATATATCCTTCAAAGTATAAAAGCAAGTAAATTGTAATTCGTTTGCTCGAATCAACGATTTAGTATATATAGGCTAATTCGCGCATGAAATATCAAATCTCGGCTGCCGAAAGCAGAGTTGCAAGCTCGGCTGGAAAATATGCAGCTCGTTAAAAATCGTTTACCTTGGCAAGGCCGGTATCGTTTGAAAATTTCAAGACCAGCTGCTCCTCGCGAATCGCGCATCGTCCCCGATTGCATAATAAACGAACTATAAGATCATCCCTTCCTTCCCCCCTCGAGTTGTAGGATCCAGCTTCTTGATGCATCGTTCCGAGCTTTTGGCTTTATTATTAAGCGATTAATTAGAATAGCCAGGCTGGCGTGTCTTTGCTGGATTATTAAAGCCGGACGACGAGCAAGAAGCGGCGATTTCGGCCTGACGACAGAATTTCCAGATGTATATTTAAGCCGCTTCTTGTACGTAAATATTCTAAAGATCCAGCTTGGGGGATCGTTCTCTGAGCTGAGAGAGAAAGAGAGCTTTTACCGAACTTGAAACGTTCTCGATGTATCCACTTTCATTAGGACTCGCGTTTCACCGATTTTCCCTTGGCTACAGCAATAAGTACGACTTGTTGTTTATCAAACTTCGCGGAGCTCCTCCAAAATTGGATTTGTATAAACTCTCGTATATTTATAAACGCGTAGAGAGAGAGCCGTGCTTGCTACAAGCATACTGTCTTCCTTTCGGCAATCCTCGGCTGCCTTACAATATTTTTCCACCTCTCGCTCTGTTTGCTCTGTTTTACATCATCGATGCCTCTCTATCTTCGTCTGAATTGTTTTGCTCGCCGTCGCCGCGGATACTGTTTCCCACGCGCAAAATTGCGTGCGCGCGATGGAAAATGCGACGTGATAAAACGTCTCCGACGCTGCTCGTCTTGTATGGCATTCGCTGGGAGAGAAGCTCGAGTTTCGTTTGTCCTTTACAAATGCGCGAGCGCGCCGTAACGTTTGTTTGCCGTTTGCCGGGGCTTCGATCGGACCTCGACCGAGACATCTGCCCGGCGCGCGGTTGCTTGTTTGCTTCGGCTCCTGTTTTTCATTCGATACTCTCCCGGTTTATCCTTCCTTTTTTTTTTATTCATTTCCATCGTGCTTGATGTAGTTGCCCTGGTCTTACCTTCGATACACCTTAAGTAATACGGCCGCCTCGCAAGCCCTTCCTTCCCTCCATCTCTCTCTCTCTCTCCAAGCAAACTGATAAATTTATATAAACTTTCCAGCCTCGGCGAATTTATATTTCGATCGAGTAATCCATCAACGGAGTCTCCAATCGGCTTATATAGCCTGCGCAACCTCCTTTCCTCGTCGCACGTATATAGCCTTGCGAGTTGGAATAAAAATAAAAAGAAAAAGAAAAAAAAAACAAGCGACTCACCGTGTCCGATAAAAAGTAGCAAGTTCTTCGAATAATCGAATTTCCCCCCTTGCCCCTCGGCGGCGTGCTCTTATCTCGCGCTTCCGGTCACGCGCCCGATAAAAGCTCTCTCCGTATACACAGCGAATAGAGCTGCCGGCGAGGGGGGGCGCACGCGTCGAAGACACTATCGTGCTGAAATATGCATTCGGCCGCGCGCGAATCACACGTAGATCCCTCTTAGCAAGCGAAAGAGAGGCGCGGAAAGCGAGCGGCAACTTCCTCTGCGTCCCTTAGGTAAAATGATTTTCCGCGAGCGCTCGAGATCCATTCCCGCTCCCTTCGGTTCTTTGCTTAATATTAATACGCTGCATATTTTTAGACGTTTGCCCCAGGCGCGCGTTTTGATTATTTTATAAAGCTAGCGGAGGATGAGGAGAAGAAGACGGTGCGGGCTGGTATGATGAACCGTTTGCGCGTCTATACAAGCCAGTGAAGCGGCTCGTATTAATATTCGCTTTGCAGGCAGTCTCGCGTGACGACGGCACTACGGCGGAGCTGCTGCTGCTGCTGCTGTTTTATACGCCAGCGCCTGCTTGCCGCTTCCCTTATACCTTCGTCGTCGCTCCTTTGGCATTTTGATGCGACGATCCCGAGGTGTTTATTATTTACCGAGTAAACGTTTTCTTCGCCTCCCCCCGCCACCGCCGCCTTCTCTAACCAATACCTTCGATAAAGATAGCCTATACTTGGCAACTCGACGCCGACACAGCTTTACGAAAGGTTTCTTTCGCGTTTTTAATTAATATTACCCCAAGTCGATTATAACGAGTGTGACTCCACTCGATTTTTTCATTGAATGCCACTGGGCAGGCCTAATCGACACTGCTATCGCCGCTTGTTATTTATAAGCCATCTATAAATTTGAGCGAATCGACGACTGCTATGCGAGGGAAGCTTAAATGATCGTAAATTCGATCTCTCGATTAAGCGCATTCACGCATCAATTTATTCAAATTAACGAGCTTGATATTCGTCGTAATTCAATAAATCGACGCGTGGGGGAAGCGTATAAATACGATCTCCTCTCCTCGCCCCGACATCGTCGGATATAAACTGCTGGAAGATAAAAAGAAAAAATAAACAAATTAAAAGCCGAGGGGACATAATCAAAATATCCCGGGGATTTGAGCTTTACTTTTGGATATATTCATCGGGCTGGTGTGTACAGCCCCTGATATTCCTAATCATCGAGAGGAGTAGGGAAAGTGGAAGAAGCAAGGGGATGGGGAAGCTCAGCTGGCTGGCAGCGTAATAATTTACATAAAAGGGCCCGGGGAATGTTTCATCAAGTCGGAATGCGCCGTTCTCCTAATCCATTTCGCCAACCTCTTTCTCCCTCCTCCTCCTCCTCCTCCCCTGCCCCCTTTCACTTTCTCTCTCTCTCTCTCTCACTCTACTGCGTGGATATTTAATTATTCGAATAGCGCCGGCGCCTGGCTCCTTAGCACTCCCGAACTGCCAGCCGGCTGCCATCTTTTTCAATCTCGCTAATGTTTCTCGCGTGCTAATCAATCCCTCCCTCCCGCACTTTTGTTTTTATTTGAGCCACGGTCGAACGAAAACCGGACGATCGATTGGTTTCAACTTTTTCTGCCCTCTCGCTGAATATACGCGGCTGTACATTGAAATGTGGGATATGCTTTTTTCTCCTTCTGTTTTGCCATACGTTATACCCCTTTTTATTTTCATCCTTGTTTCTGCACTTTTATGGAGCTCATGCGATATGTTTTGGAGGCGAGATTGCCTCTCTCGTCGTTTGATCGATCGATAAACTTGTTAATTGCGCTTCTGTTTATGTAGTTCGGCTATGTATGTTTTGTCGTTTAATTAATCGCTTAAGTTTTCGGCCGGACGTCGATTGGCTATTGAAAATGTTCGACGAGAGTTTTGATACATCGCTCGCGTCGATGTATTTACAAATTGCGGCTGTACTGGGGTCTTTTTTTTTCTGTATTTGATAAAGTGCACTTTTTTCAAAGGCGCCTCTCTTTGGCCGCGTACGCGGAATGCACAAGTGCTGACTGGACCGTTGGCGAATATTGCTCTCCCTCTCTCTCTCGCGCGCGCATAGAGGGGCTAAAGATATACCATATAGCCGTCGGCACGTATAGACATCAGCCTTTCCCTCCCCCTGGTCTATCCATCCCTCCCCCGCAACACACGTTGCTTTCCTTTCATTTCGCATTCCTGCGATGTTTTTGCATTTGCATCTTATCGCGAGACCGAGTTTATTTTTCATTGCGATCCCTGTTTATTTCGGTGCTGTATATATGTATATAATACGCCCGCGAGAGATCTTATTCATTTTGTTCTTATTTGTTTTTATTATTATATTGGAACAGCTTGAAATTCAAAGCCAAGAGAGAAATCTTTTTTTTGTGATACACAGTAATAATAATATAATCGGCTTCGGATATGACTTTCGATTAATTGAACCGCCTTTTTTAAGGGTTTATAAAGAACGAAATCTGTACATCCGGAGTATTTTATTATTTAACGAGAGCAATGGATAATTGAAACGAGCTCATACATTATATGCACGATAATGTTTAATGAACATACAATTTTAAACTCGACGTTTATATACATTTAATCAAGAACCGATAAGTAAGCCGACATACTCATAAATTATTCGCGAAGTTTCTTAATAAAATCAAATCATCGATAAAGCCGTCGCAATCAGAGCTACTCCTAGTCTGATTGTGACGGCTCTATATCCTAGTGAAAATCGTACTCAATGGAAACACTGTTTTCGGTCGTAACAATGATCATTTTTCTCGCCGTATCATCGCCCAAAAACGACGTTTCATTGAGCACGTACATACACAAAAGTTTATTCCAATCCGAAAACGCTTACATGCCGAAATAGCTGTTCTCGATACCGCACATCCCAGACAAATTTAAAACAAACGGACTCGCGGCGGGCCTGGTTTTCGTTAAAAATCAGAAAGACCCGAGCTTGGAAAGCGTAGGGTGAGAACGGCATCCATTTCCCCTTTCCTCCCGGCCAAATCTGTCGATCGCAGCCGTAAAATCATGGGGGCTGGGAGAAAGAGAGGAGGTAGGTCAGACAGGCGTAGACGGAAGCAATTCCGCGCGCGTGCATTCGCTTGCATGGGGCTTTCTGAAAGCCTGGTGGTACAATGAAAAATTGAAGCCGTGGCGCAACGACGACGATTAAAAAAAAAAAGAAAGAAAGAAAGGAGAGAGAGGGAGAGAAAAAGAGAAGAAGAACGCGATGGATGTATAAACGCAGAGAGAAAGGGGGAAGGAAAAAGGAGATCGAGATTGGATCTCTCTCGGAAAGTCGGAAAGTTTTACCCGCGCTTTTCCGTTTATACCTCTGCACGCCGCGCGTCACCGATCGAAAGATAGAGAGGCAGAGATAGAAAGAGAAACTTGAATTCAAATGACGTGCTGTGCTTTTGTACATTTTTATATATATACATACGTATATACGTATCCGATCGACATTTTCTATATACTTTATCCCGTGAACAGTGATATTGCCGTGTGTCGATTCCTCCCGCTGTGTGTATCTTTGAGCAGGCGTGCCTCTTGAGCTTTATCGAGTACACCCTCTCTCGTTCTCGTTGAAAAATTAGAAGCTAGTGCACGGCTTTAACGAAATTTCCTGTGTTATATCGACATTTCGGATACCCTATCCGTTGCAACAGTAAGTTCACCGTGTATAGACTTTTGTCGCGCTGTGTATAGCGTGCAAGATAGAGAGCGAGCGAGGCAGTAAGCTGAAGATTGAAATTTTGTCGAGCAAAGAGAGAGAGAGAGAGAGAGAGAGAGAGAGAGAGAGAGAGAGAGAGAGAGAGAGAGAGAAGACGCACTTGTGCTTCGAGTACACGTCAGCTTGACGGCACGTCTCGAGTGTATCAAGACTAACTCAAAAATCCAGCAGACGGCTTTAGCCCCGAGCCCTCTGCTAACCCCGATCTTGTTACGCGGTCATTTCGTCTGCGACTCACGTCGCTGCTTTAGCACACCCAGGTGGGATGGCCTAGCGAGAGAGAGAGAGAGAGATCACTCCGTACCAGCATCTTATTTTTCTTGCAACCGTAGCAACAACGAAATATATAAAAAAGACGATGCTCGAGTATTCCGTTAAAACGACCTCTTTATCCGGCCAGCTAATGGAGCGAATCTTGAAAATCTTGATAAAACAGCGACTGGTATAACGATCCTATACGAAGGATCATCCCCCCAGCCTTGCGAGGACACAGAGGAATTCATAAGACATGAGTATTCTGAGGGGAAGGTCGCTTGCTATACGACAGTAGAGAGCCGTATAACGGCGGCGACGTGGCCGGCGCTATTGAAAAATTCCATGCATCCATGAGCGTCGACCGGTAGCTCCTCTCGACTTGCCTCCTTCTCTCCTCACGTATGAATGGACCGCGAGAAGGGACGGCTGGATCGTGCGCAAGCTTGCTCTGCCCCCCCCCCCCCCCCCGCGTACCGTCTGCATTGTTCTCGATTTCTAGGAGAAATAGAAAGGTGTTTTGTTACCCATATACGTTACGCCGCGTGTGGCTGGAGAGGACGTTTCTCCTTTTTTTTCTTTTATACAGTTTCGTTCGCCAAACTTAGTTTGACACCTTGCGTTGACGAGTATCTATACACGGATCATTGCGGATAATTAAAAGTAAGAAGGCAATTACAGACTATAACAGTCGGTATTGTTGGTGGTAATAATAAAGCTCGACAAAAGTTTGAAAGAGAGATGCTGTCGTGCATAATTAAACGGCTGTACACGGGCACTCGGTAATCGGCGCGGCAGCTTTTCTCGAGAGCATTAACCATTCAGGATTCAGGCATTTAAGACGATTACTCGCGCCGCTGCTGTAATGCTGTTGTACTTTCAAACGTCCAGGCGAAATAACAAGATATTCGCCCTTTCCTCAAAAACGTCCGCTTTACGCGGCTATAGCATTGTTCTTCCCGTTTTCACGGCTACAAAAAGCTTCGCTGTACAATTAATTCCTCGTTCCTTTTGTCAAGAATCGACCAGACGCGCCCATTGCAGTGTGTTTTATACGTTTGCGGCCGCGAAGGGAGGGGGTGAGATCGTGGGACTGGGAGGAATATTCATTACCAGGTCGGGCGGGGGCGACGGCCCTTAAAGGATCGATCCTCCCGTATTCGCGCACTATGCCCTAATTGGGCCCGATAATTCACGGGAGGACAATCGTGAGTGCAGGAGCGACGTGTACATGATAATTGGCCGATTCAATGCTTGGCGATCATGAATTTTCCGCAAACTGAGTTTCGATTGGCCCTAGAGCCACTCTACGACGCTCCTATAATTCATCCGATGACGCGCCCTCGCTTTCTCTCGCTCCAGCTTTGCTTGTTGCGTGCGCGGAAAGTGGGAATGGCTCTCTCCGCGGTGATAATTTTAATGCGACCACGTCTCGGTTCCACGCGTATCCCGATATTATTGTCCGCGTCATTGATTTATCATTGTTGTTGCTTTTCTTTCAATAACCAGTCGTTTAATCGGGTAATCGACGAGGAAAGGCTCTGTGCGAATATTTGACGGGGAATTTTTTAAGTTTTTTATGGAGTGGTTTATATTGCGGTTGAGTCGAGGGGCATCGCGAAGTCTTTTGTTTCATCGACTTCATTTTCGGGGTAAAAAATGTGGCGAGGAGGCGAAGAACGAAATGAGACTCGCCGCCGCCGACGACGAAACGAAAAAGGAATACAAAAAGTCGTTTGGCTCGTTCGAGATGAGATGAAAAGGGGGGGGGCGGAGTGGGAGGCGTAAGCTGCCTTGGAGGGAGATACGAATTGACGAAAAGAAAATGTAAAACGTGACTGTATGTTCGTTTATTACGTTCTTAAACAATGTCGAAATTTTGTTCGTTGCGTAAGCTGCAAAAGTGGACAAAAATCCTGATGGACGTGAGACCCGACGGTCGTGAATTCAAAATTAAACTTTTTTATTACTCTTATAAATACTCGAGAGATATGCGTTTCGTCCCAGCGAAGATAAAAATCAAAGGATATGGTTAAATTTTTATATCAGCTTATAAATTAAGACGCGAAAAGTCAACGGCGATTAACATAATTGGTTGGAGGAAAAGAAAATAACCGCGATGTTTGGGGGGTAGCAAAGGCAATAAAGTATAGTAAGAGACAGGGGGAACGATACGGAGGGAAGGAAGGAAAACGGGCGTTTTACAAGAAAATTAAATGGCCGAAGAGGGCCAGTCGTTGCAGATAGAGCGAAGGAAGAGGCTGATGCCGCTCCGCTGGCAGTATAGCGCAGGAAAATCCGACGAAATTCGGTGTAATCTTTCAATCCTCGTGCACAAAAACGAAATGACACTCGGGCGAGTCCCGGCGTGTACACAGAAAAGTGAGTAAAAGTAAAGCAAGAGAGGAAAGAAGAGGGCCGCAAAGAGAGAGAGAGAGAGAGAGAGAGAGAGAGAGAGAGGAGGAGGAAAAAGAGCAAGTGGAAACTCATTTGGCTTGTTCGCGGATAGAGAGTCGCCGAGCGTATATATGTATATAGAAGAAAGGCGCGCCCCGTAGTCTGAAGCGACAGCCAGACTGGCGCGAAAAAAGGCGGATGGAACGGGATAAGAGAGGAAGAGAGAGAGAGAGAGAGAGAGAGAGAGAGAGGAGAGAGAGAGAGAGAGAGAGAGAGAGAGAGAGAGAGAGAGAGAGAGAGAGAGAGGAGAGGACGAAGACATGTATACGGAGCAGTTCGCGCCGAGTGTGTGTCGTATAGCCCGGGAGCTCATAACTCCGGGGATGGATCGTAAAAGTGCGCGGGAGTATACTTCAGATTGCGCAATAAAAGAACTCTTCTTCTCTCTGTGTGCGCGTGAATAGCGTTCGGATATTTGCT
This sequence comes from Anagyrus pseudococci, assembly GCA_030522585.1. NCBI lineage: Eukaryota > Metazoa > Arthropoda > Insecta > Hymenoptera > Encyrtidae > Anagyrus > Anagyrus pseudococci. The sequence goes on from JAPYYQ010000964.1 coordinate 44,029, forward strand.
GTTTTATTTTCCCTACCGCGCTCTGTCCTCGCCCTCCCTCTCCTCCTTCCGCCCTCTGTATACTCGTATCACCGAATTTTCGAGTGCGCACGGAGAATATTCTCGTTGGACGTTCTTTTTTTTTCTTCTTTAAAAATTTCACGCTTCAACTGTTTTGAATTTAAGTTTGGACAAGGAATCGTCGTGATTTTTCTATTCGGATGATACGACCTATTGTTTAAATTGATTTTGGTTAAAGAAGAATGTAATAACAATAAGACTGTAATCTCCATCGGGGGTTTTTTTTTTGACGCGACAATCTCTATAAATTACGAAAACGGAGAAATGACTATGGAAGAAGAGGTAAAGAGGTGTGATGAGGGAGCGAGGGCGCCGATATAAAAAAAAGGAGAGAGATGGAGAGAGCTCGGAGGAGACATGCAGACGGCAGACGCGTCGATCGGTATAGACAGGCCGGAGACAGACAGGCGAGGAGCGGCACGAAGATAGAACGATGTATATGTATACAGAGAAAGAGAGCGAGAGGGAGAGAATAGCGGAAAGGGTGTTTAAGCAGGAAGGGGGTGTGCCAGCCACCACGCCTCTGTCGTCCCTCGAAATTTCGCTGGCGCGCGCGCTCTCACCCCTCCGGTCGGTCGTCCTCTCGGTCCCTCAACCGTTGAATGATTAAAACCTAATATAAGGGACACGCCTACGTTTATACGGCCGCGCGCGGCGCGAGGGGCGAGGGAGAGGAGGGGGCAAAGAGGGAGGGCAAAGGTCGACGGCGATGTCAACGTACTATAGAGATCCGGTACACGCCTCGATATATCCCGATTTCACGTATACGCGCAGCTTTTTAACGGACACGAGAGGGAGAGAGAGAGAGCAAAGTCATTAGACTGATGAGACCGCGGCCTGGGCTCGAGCTTTGCAAGTCCCGTTTCACGTTGACGCTTTTTGGTGGCTGTTTTAGCGTTACTCTATCGCGCTTCGTCCGTGCGCGCGTGTGCAAAAGGTTCTCCTCTCGTTTGTTTTCCGCTCGCTGAAAAGTTGCATAGGACATTGGAGCTTTTTGAAAAAGCGATGACGGTATACATGGAGGATTCAGTAGATTGGATGCGTTGGATTTGCCCGATTGACGTCGCGTTTTTCTTTTTCAACTTAAACTTTGATAAAAGCACTCTTATATTGTGATAGCGTCTGTCGATGATATACGCGAAAATCGTTATACGCGCTGCAGTCAGACGCAATTGCACAGCAGACGGATCAAGCCAGACGGACTCTCTCTCACTCCCTCATTCTCTTTCTCTGCAGGATATCAATCGGCAGAGATGATGCGTTCATGCCACGGGAGTAACACTCTCTCTCTCTCTCTCTCTCTTTCGCGCTTAAGCAATATGCGAGGAAACACACTAATGCCAGCCACAAATAGTAGGCAGGTACAGGAGGCGGTACGGGGGAAATGCGATGACGGGGGGGGGGCAGACACGCGTCATCCACTGACGGGAGTTAATTGCGAGAGAGGGAGCTAGAGAGCGAGCGAGAGACGAAAGGGGTGTAGTCCCGATCGAGGAGCGAACGCACACTTGCGGCTGGATTAGCCCCGCTACGCGTCCGGATTTCGGTTGGATTAGCTCGAGTGAACTGACGCGGGGCCGAGGGGAAGGGGGCAAAGCCAGACTCTCAGGATTATACTGATTTTATCGGCGTAATGGAGGCAGCGATGAAATCTTCGCTGACTTTCTTGACTTTATGTCTACGCGTATATATAATACGATAATGCTAGACTATGCAGCTTAAAGCTTTTAACGTTTTGTAAAACTATAGATATACGAATTGATTTTAATGCAGAAGGAATTTTTTATACAGCTCGACAAACCATAGCGTTTATTTGTTTCTACTCACTAGTTGAACTGAGAAAGAGAGAGAGAGAGAGAGAGAGAGAGAGAGAGAAAGTGGACACAGGTATATGTCGGGGTTTTGAAATTAAACGAAGCTACAGAGTCGAATCGCATTAACGCCTTGTTTACACGGGCTCGCGAATGTCATACTCACTTGCTTGCGCTTACAAGCGGCTCTGGGACTCTCGGGGATGCGCCCTCCCCCCCCCCCCCGCGACTGCATGTATGCACGTTGTATATACATTTGTCCAAGCGAGCAAATACGCTTGGCACAGCCTATGCCGATATAGCAAGCGGATGTCTGACTAATACTCTGTTTTACTACTTAAGCGAGCTCAACTGCAATCTGTATATATATCCGATTCTATATGTCATCCCTCCCGTGTTATTGCTATGTAATGATGCCGATGCTCCGAGTTTGGATAATGTTATTACGTTTGAGTAATTACGAAAAGGGACCTTACCTTATTCGCCCTTCCCTCCCTTCTCCAACCTATCTCCCCCAGCCAAACTATTGTTTATTATTCGTCACTGGATTATCTTTTAGCTGATCTTTTCGTACTTCTTCGTTATGCTTTTGATAAATGTCGCTTACCATTAGGTTCATGAATATTATATTTATTTTTCGATCATTTTGAAGGATGATCATAATAAATTTCATTTTTTTATTGACCTATTTCATTGATAATCGGGATTGAAAATCAATACAGTTCGGTGTTATTAAGTTAATTTTCAATTCAATATCGCATTAACCGATTGCATCGTTTTAATCTTATTTGATCTGATTGCATGGTGGGTATTTAAAATGAGTTACCGAATGACGATAATAATAACAACAACGATGGTAATAATCATAATAATGATAATCATAATTTTCACTAAATCTGTGGCTTCTAAATTATTAATCATCCGTTCGTCCGCACATTAATTACTGCATAATTTTAACGAGCGCAGTAATTATACAATGCCAGAGTTACATTTGATTGGCTTTTCCCAGGCATTCCATCGACATTTCACGAAATGGTTACGCATTTTAATTTTAATTCGCGATATGCGCACAATTTCAATATTAATATGATTTCCCGCGTCTATCAATGCTACGCTAATTACAAATTCGACGCGATTTTGCTGGCGCAAAAATGTTTCGAACAACAGTATGCTCGTTATTCTTTTTTCTCGATCTTTCCCACATCTTCGTAGATCGTATTTACCTTTGGGCAGGCGATAAAAAAGAAAAGGTAAAGCAAGCGAAGTAAGCCGGCGCAGCCGTAAGAAATTTCGTTCGATCTTTACGAGCTTTCCAGAAAGCTGAGGAGCTAGTTTCGAGAGCTCCAAGAGGTCCGATGCCCGCGTGGATAACTCGCCATTGCCAAGTAGCTTAAAGCTCCCCTAACGAGCAGTTTCTCGGCCGCTTATACACCTTTCTGTGTTTCTCGTTCGCGGCTTTACGCGTGCATAATTTCACCGGGAAGGGAGGGGACCGACGACGCGGATGATAACGTCCGCGCAAATGGAGCTCGCGATTTTCCGCCACTTTTTTTTTGCCGGCACGCTTTTTACTATTATGACGACGACGCGGTGGTGTTATATGCGCGGCTTCGTTGAAATAGAAAAAAAAATCAGTGTTTGCGCGCGAGGGAAACGTCGATAAGGGCGACTGGAAAATACGGGAAAAATTTCGCAGTGAAAATTCGCTGGGGTGAGAGAGCGAGAGAGAAAAAAAAGGGTAAATATCACAGCGAGAGAGCTAAAGGTATATAACAGCCGGTGTGTGGGCGCACGTATATGTATACGGCTCGTGATGCGAATAGCTCGTTTGTAAATATTTGAAGTTTCGAGCGCGAGAACTGAAGCGGTCTTTTGGCGAGCAGGTATATACATATATGCGCCGCTGAGAGCGGCTGAAGGGGCGGGGGGTATGGGCTTGGATTAGCTTTTGTTGGCTTATATATTGGCTATCTAAAGTAAACACTCATTTGATCTCCCTCCTTAAATTTAACCACTTCTCTCTCTCTGGCTCTCTCGCTCTTCTGCTCTCTTGCTCTCGTGTTATTTAAATGAGCTGTCCGTCGTCATTGTTTATACAAGCCATCTCCTCTACCGCTTCTACCACTCCCACTTTTATCTCAACTGTACTCTCCTTTAACAAAACGCTGCGGGAGCAGAGAGAGTGAGAGAGAGAGAAAGCGCTAAAGCGACTGGCCGCTGGCATTTTCGCTAAATTATCAATTTCCAGCCAAAATATTTCGACTGCTCAATTTGCCCGGGCGAATCAATTTAACGCCCAAGTCCCAGCAGATCCTCCCTCCCGTCCCTCCCACGGTTAGCGAAAATGAAATTTAAGGTAAAACCGAGCGCGTGTTCGCGTGGAACGGGGAAGGGGATCAGGAAATAAGGTAGAGAGTAATTGAGATAGGGCTAGAAATGAGAGAAAACGACACCAAGAGAGAGAGAGAGAGAGAGACGAGTAGGTGCGTGGGGCTACAGTTGGAGTTATGCGGGAGAAGTCGAGCGAGAGATGCGGACTGGGTGTGCAGGGAAGAGGTGGATTCAGCGGCCGGAAGGCGAAAAGGATGTAAAGTGTGAAATATGAATCCTTCGTCGCGCGCTAGCGCCGCCGGAAAGGATTTATGCCCGGACCGCAGACTCCAGGAGCCTTTTTCGGCGGCGGTGGGGAGAAAACATCGAACGGATATTAAACAGTCGTAACTCGAATTTTGTAGCAGGCACTAGCTGGGAATTCGAAAATATAGGATCTAACTGGACACGGGAATTTATAGTCATAGCGGTTTAGCCGGCGTCTACATGCTCTACGAGAGAGTAAATTGATCAATGCGCCTCTTCTTCCATATACCTATTCTCGAGAAATAAGAAAATTTTTCCTTTGCTTCTCCCTTATTTTTGCTTGTGAGGAGCTCGGCTCTACGCTAAACACCCCCAACTTTTCAAAACCATTTGCTTCTCGAAGCTGCAACGCCTCTCCGAGAGAGCCTCCCTCCCCAAAGCCTACGGCAGTCAAATCGAGAAGGCAGCAGGAAAATTATTAGCAATCGCGAGTAGGGAATAAGTTGGAGCGGAAGGGAGAAGCAATGAAATTTATTCGGCGTGTAGACGCGACGTTTTTCCGCGTACACACACACACACACACAGACATACCACTCTCGCGTCTCGCTGGGGGGAAATTGCATTTCCAAGCTAACCGGGACTAGGGAGAGGGTAATGCGCTTGGCAATGCTGCCGAGCCTCCCAGCGCGTTATACACATCGGGATTGGTTCTGCCTGGGCGCGAGAGCTTACGATTGGCCTTGGGATTACCCTCGTGGATTTGTGCATCCGCTTCGCGAGCACGCTCAATGGATGATCTTGCCGATCATCCTATGTATGTATACATCCAGATGATATATGCCGCTGCATTTTCAGCTGGAAAAATCGGCGTTTCAGGAATGAGCCTCGAGCAGCTTCGTCAACCTTGAATCGAGGAGACTGCATGGCTTACACGGCAACCGCCCGATAATAGCGCTGGGATATTAAAAGCCTCGGCGCTGCTCTATCCGCTGTAATTACGCGCGGCGGCAAACCCTAACGCCGCTGGAGGGGGATAAATTATTTAGACTCGCGGTTGCGATCGACTGCAGTTATCTCCCCCTCGCGCGTTCGCGATGTAGATGCACGCAATGGAATATGGAATTGCACGATCAAAGGGATGGAATATGTAGGTGTGTACGTGTGATCGGGCGAGAGGTATATAGTGTTATCTTGCGAACGGACAAGGAGACCGGGAGGAAAATTGCGGTTGGGTTTCATACACTTTGAGCTTGTTTTTCTTTATTTTGCTTTGGGGTATTGCGGGTATGTGGTGTTTTAGGATGAGCTCCGAGGGAGAACATTTTTAACGGTCGGATTGAGGTTTTACCTTTTGTTTAGAAAGGATGCGTTGGTGCGGCTCTTGGATTGGATGGAAATAGATTGTATTTTACGAGAGGATTAGGGAAAATTTTTTGTGGGCACGTGAGAATAAATCTTATTACTTTTGTTTTCTTTTTTTTTTTTAACCGACGACTCTGGATGGTTACGTTGCCTTTCAAGTTTCGTACGCGTTCTAGTTTTTGTTTTAATAATTGACAGAAACATGTTTCGTTCATTTCTTATTTTCGGTATCGATTTCTTTTTTAAATTAAATTTCAACGTTATTTTTTTTCAAACTTTAACAGGTTTTGAATAGATTAGTCGAGTAGCAAGTTCCGTCAATATTATAATTAAATTACTGGTACATTTTAATTGATAATTACATCAACTCGTTGGTTATTTTTATTCGAGTACCATTGGTTTATTTAATCGAATAACTAAATTCGAATAAAAAAGTGCACTTCTGCTGCGACAAATGAGATTCTTAGTATAAAATGATTAATTTTAGTAAAAAATACATTTCAATTCTGCGCAAAACTTTTTTAAATAACACGACAAAAAGAAAATCGTTTGCATCTGACAATACAAATTCTCCATTACGATGCCCCTACAATTTGCCTGCTTTCAGCCTCGCCACATCCCGTTTATCTCAACAATATTCCACTCTAGCAATGCTATACATAACGAGCCAAAGCAATTGATCTTAATAAGGCGAATTTCATTCGTGGATCAGCCAAGCACGCTCGCCGGGGGGAAAAATGAAAGTCGGCATGCAGCGTGGAAAATCTCTTTTATACGCGTCCGCTTGCAAGTTCTGTTTTCTCTCTCTCTCTCTCTCTCTCTCTCTCTCTCTCTCTCTCTCTCTCTTTCTGGCAAGCTTTCTAGGCCTTAAAAGGAGTAAGGTCCCGGGGAGTAAGCCGCGTCTTGCGTCCCACTTTTGCGAATTAAGCACTCGAGGCTCTCTTTACTTTCTCCCATCCACTCTTCCAGCGGTCGTTTTTTTTCTTTAAACCCCCCCTTTCCCCTCTCTCTCTCTCTCTTCCACCTGCTATTTCTTCTTTCTTGTTTATTATCATCTCCGCTGCATTTTTCCTTTTATTTTTCTCTCTTCGCAACTCTCTAGAATCGAGCCAAACATGTATATACACGCTCGAAAGATTAATGCCAGTTCAAATACGCGAGATAGGGGTAGGATAATTTTTTTCATTCGCTATATAAAGAAACGACTTAACTCTACGTGCAGCTTTTTTTCTCTTTCTCTCTCATTCGCGGAACTGCATATAATTATTTAGAGGCACGAGCGAGGGGTAGAAAAATTTTTTCTCGTTACTACGACCTCGTAAATGCATAATGCTTGCGGGGAAGAACGGGGGGGGGGCTAAAAGTTTTTTGTGATGATTAACAGACGAAGTTTGGAGAAAGGGGTCAAGTGATGTTGGGGGGGGGGCTAAAGAAGTCCATGTGTAATTCGAGCTCATAAATCCCTTTGCAACTTTACCGTCCACTCCCCCCCCCCCTCCGCGCTACCACTAGCATCCTCAGCACGACTTGGAGTTCTACGTGCGTTACACTGTACTAAGGAGGCACGAAACTTTGATAAGTTTGTTTAAAGCAAGCCTCGGTTTCTTTTCAGATCCCTCGCTGGCTTTTACGGAAAATTACTCCGGCCGCTTTCTTATGTACTTGCGAATTCTTACTTGGCCAGCCGATAATTTTTGCCTCGCTCCGCAATAGAGAGAGAGAGGGGGGGATATAAGGGTTTTTTCATTTTCGAAATGGCCAAAGTTCATTGACCGTAAAAGCGTTGGTTGGTCTAATTATTTGAAAAAAAAATTTTACGAAATTTTCAAGTGTAAATTGTGAGATATTGTTCAATTTTTTTTTTATACAAAGGAATACCGAATGTTGCCGGCTAATTGTACTACGCGTTTATTTAGGTTTATTCAAAACGCAACATAATAGCCGGTGCAGAATAAACGCGAGTCGTTAAAAAGCTTTTATATGATGCTTGCAGAGCATAAAATTGTCCTTAAGTGCTCTTGGGCGCGTCTTGAAGGCGCTCGTGTCCTGCCAAGCTGCGTTAGCCTTGTTCTCTTTATTATACGCAAATTTTCGGTTTATTAATTTTACAACATTATTATAAAAGAAAATTCGAGGCTCTTAACTTTTTATTTTAAAATTGAAATTTCCCGGGCAAAAACTAAACTACCTCGGTAATTGTCTTCATCCTACATTATTTATCTCACATGACAAAACTCATATTACAGCGAAGCTCTCTCGTGTAAGGCGGAGCTAATAATACGCGTATATTAATCACGCATAAATATCCATTACAACTGAATCAACTTGCGAGTTCCATTTGGTACTTCATCAAACATCCGTACATATCCGAAGAAAAATCAAACTTTCTCTATGTGGGGGCTACAGCGAAAATCTCGGGCATTTTTCTGTTTCGCAAAAAACAGGAGTAAAAGCATCCGAACAAAAAGCCCCTAATGCAGCCCCCCTCCCGACGCGCTAGGGGCAGCGCCGGAAAAAGAATGACGCGAAACGAGACAATGAGAGGGAACAGGCGGAGAGGGGTGGTGGGGGAGACGAGCGACTGGGCGGAGTTGGCGAGTCTTATAAATCACCCTCCGCGTATACTTTCGCCGGTCAATCTCTGTAATTGCGTGCTTCTCTCTTCCTCCCTCTCTTTCTCTCGATTCGCCTCGCGGAGAATATGACGCGGTTGTCGCCGAGGGAAATGAGTAGAAACGAGGGAGAGGCAAAGCAAAAAAGAGAAAAAAAAGCAGAATGATGGAATCATGGTAATTAATTAGTCTACGAAGGAGGGGCCAACAGCCGCGACTTTGATTATCGGCGAGATTGGAGATTTTTTTCTTCTGGACGGGAAGATTCGATTGGAAAAGCAGGGAGATTTTTGTTAGGGCTATACTACATTCGTCGTCCCTTTCTTATTTTTCTCGATCGAACCAGGGATATTCGACTCGGCGTTTGTGGACTTGAGACGGAAACTCCGAGAAGGAGCGAGATAATTGTGAGGCGCAAAGTTGTTATCTAATCTCACGGGGAAACTCATTATTCCCGTTGATCAAACAAAGAGTCAAAACTCGGAACTTGATTAATCGGGCTGTACGCAAAATGCCAAGAGCTCGAGAAAGGAGCAGGAGGAAAGTTGCACTTGTACAAGCGCCAGATTTTAATACGGAAAAGCAAGCTCGCAATTATTCAGGCCTGCGCACTTACGGAGAGCCCGAGAAAGCTTCCGGCCGAGAAAATTCAATTTTTCACGTGGCCGTAGCAGCGCAGCAGCAGCTGCAGCAGAAGTAGGCAACGCCTGCAGAAAGCAGCCAAGTATGGGCTAGTTATATTTGCATAAACGGCCCTCTGCGGTAAGGATTCCGCCGACGATCGGCGCACATAAGTGCCCCTCTCTTCTCGGCCGCTTATTAAAGAAATGCGTCTAATTCGGGCTGGCTGCTCGGTTACTCCCCCGTAGTACAGTCAAACTTTACTCCCCGAGGCTTATCCCAAGCGAAATTGCAGAGCGAGCGAGCCATCAATTTTTCTCTCGTTATTTATGAGTCGCGCTAAGAGAGAGAGAGAGAGAGAGAGAGAGAGTGTAGGACACATTGGACGTATGAATCGACGCGTTGGAATTTTATTAACGTGCCTAGTCTGACGTTTTATTTTTTCGTCGTAATGCGTAGGGACGTCTCTCTGTTTTATGTACGCGACATAATATACGATAAATTACATACGGTATTTCATTACTTCGGGGGGTACATATATGAGCTTCTCATTTCAATATGCTGTTTAATACGGATAATTTGTATAGCGCACATTTGACAAAAAATTTAGATCTCGTCAAAGTCAATTAAGCTTTATTTTTTGGTTTTGCGTTCCCTTTGTCGCCGGAAGGTACGACTGTTCTGTTATGAAAGGCTGAAGCATAATAATTAATGTAATAATTAATGTAATACGGATGACTCTTTTGCCACGTGACCCTACTGTTTGCTGGAAAAGCTAATGAAATGTAGCCGCTACAGAGGGTAATATAAGTATAATTTTGAGGGTCTCGGTCGAAACAGTCCGTTCTGTGCTATACACGATCAAAGATACACGCCTATAGTCGTTAATTAAAAGTTTCAGCTTAAGTAACCTGAGATGCATTCTCAACGAAATAAGCCTACTATTTTGTACTTCAGACGGAATATCCTTGGACTCAATTATCCCGACGAGATATCGAACAGTAACGTCATCCGATGAATTAAATTAAAACCCCGGCATTATGATAATCTTAGAAAGCTAAGAGTGCTGCGACCGCTATTGATGAAAAAAACTGCATGCGCGTAATTTTTCCGATATTCAATTATTAAATTTCATCCGAATTCAATTGACACAGAAGCGAACGAGAGAGAGAGAAAAAGAAGAAAGCGTTCGGTCATTGGTCTTAATCTGAAATCGATATTCGAAGCGGTACAACTCGCTTACGCAATAATATTGAAAACTGTTCCGCAATTAAGGGAGCGAGGGAGGAAAAAAGAGGAACGTATAACGAAGAAAAAGATGGAGAGGGAAGAAAAAGAAGTCGTGTGTACACTAACGTCAATGCCCTATCGGCAGTTAAAATGCAAATGCCCGGTGAGAAACTGAAATGGCAGAGGATCACGCGAGGATCGTGCGCCTTATGCAACAACCACATAATCCGCTACTCCTCCTGACTCTCCCTCTTATTCCTCCGATTTGCATAATAAATCCTTCAATCGGTCCCGGAAAATTTTCAGCGATTATCAAACTGCCGGTATTATCGATTGACCAGTATATGCCCCCCGTTATAATTCTAACCTTACACCGAGGTATATACATATACGTATAACTCCGACGATAGACAAACACGGGCTCCTCCTTTAGTGGTCAAACAGCGCTCGCGCCCTCTTATTCATGCCTGAACGTTATGGGACTAGCTGATGGAAAGGAGGTAGGGGAGCAGTATAGCGAATACACGTTGATAGGTCAACAAGAGAAGGACGCGATAATATCGCACGTCTGATATTTCATATACATTCGTCAATTTAATAAAGTGCCTATCCTAATGGATTACTGGCCGGACCGCACGGTGAATCAGCTGAGCAAACCCAGTGTGTCCGCACATGGGCATAAAGGGGCGAGTTTCGTCTCTCTCCATCGGATGGTGCTGGCTGGCGTCGGCGGGACGACGTAGTCGCTCGCGATTAGGTTTCAATTGAATTATATACGTGGAGGGGGCGTGATGGCAGTCGGAGGGAATGCCTCAGAGTCGCGATGATTTGTCGCGGTTACCTAGGGGTGCCGATGATTTTTTTACGTGCTTTATGAATATAGCTGTATGAGCGGTTTTAATTTGAAAGGTTTCGCTGCTGCTGTCGCCGCGCTTGGCTCGTTATTAAACGATATAGTTTACTTAAGATACTTCTTTTTTTATTGCTTTCTTATAATAAAGACCCTTATTTAGGATTTATAGGCTGTGGTTATTATTGGCCGTAAATGATGAATTAATATTCATCGGGTTTCATAATTTTTGATAAAAGTGTTTTCATTAATTAAATTCAACATTATACTATCAAATGATAATACTATACCGCTAAGCTAATTCTCTAAGGTCTCATACATTTTCACGGGAACAATGCAAATTAAATTCATTTATCAATTCCCAAAAGTCCAATTGTAGCGCCGAAAAATCCAGCATAGCCATTTATTTGTATATTATCGCGGTAGAAAGATACATTTAAAAAATAATAACGTTAATTAAACGGCGCTCCCATTTAACCGTAAGGGGGGTGGGGACGAGCGCGATAAGTGCCAGCGTTTCGCTAAACATTTTCGTATCTCTGTGTATAGATGAAAAGCAACAGCCAACTGCTACATAGGCCAGGTGCGCGTTATTGTTTACCAAGCTCGGTGGCGGCTCGTTGCTGCAGTTCCTTTTGTCGCAGTTTTACAATAAAGCGGAAAAATTTTTACCCCCATTATTTCGACTAGCCCGTTCCGATGTCCGTGATAACGCGACGTATACGTACACACCACGTTGGCGTTTGATAAAAGAATTTACGAACACGCCTCTCTCTCTCTCTCTCTCTCTTTTTTATCTTCTTTTGTCCGACGACAAAATTTCATTAGAATAATGCGAGAACGCGGACAATGAGACGGGAAAACGGATGGGAGGAAAGTGCGGGCAAACGGTTAATATATTTGGAACACGCGAGTGAGAGAGTTGCGGACTATTTTTAGGAATTGATAATGCTCCACAGCCCCCCGGCCACGTGTGACCGTTAAGTCAGTGCGGATCGTTTTCGTTTTTTCTTTTTTTATTATTTTCAGCCTCGGGCCGTAAATATTTCGACTGCTTTTTATTTTTCAGGGCAATACAGCGCTGGAATTGTTTATAAGCCAGCGGCATTAATTTTATCCCGTATATATACTTGAATTATAGATACAATCAGGATTTTACTCACGCTATGATGCCGTGGCTAAATGTGTATACGAGAAATAGGTTAACGAAGAGTTTCCACTCACCTGTAAAGGAAAAATGAAGAAAAGATTGTAAATTATTCAGATTATCTCGGTCGTTCGCGTTTTTTGGTAAAAAATTTTAATCGTGGATAAAGGTTTATGCAATATCATTATGTAATGGCATACAGCGTTTCATCAACTTTATTATAACTTTATTAAGCTCGCTCGGTAGAAATAAAATATTCCATTAAATTTTAATGTACAATTCAACCTCGTTAAAAAAGTGCAAATTCAAACTTAACAAAGAGCAACGCAGTATTGTTTCGAATAGTGCTGTACCGTGTTAAAACCTATTGCCTTGAAACTAGTCTTAAGAAACTTAAGTTTTACCTATAGTTTTTATTATATTAATGAACCCATACCTACGCAGTAACCAAATCGTAGGTAAAAATTCTACAGGACTTTAGAAGTCTAGTCTTTAGGATTTTAAGTTTCTCTCCATCCCTCCACCCCATTCCCGTTTGTCGCCTTCTCTTATCCCTCCAGGATGGGAGGCGAAGGAGAGAAATCTAACCGAAAAGCCGCCATTCCAAGCGGATCTTAGATCTGCCGGAGCGTCGTCGAGAGCCGAGCGGGTGTAAACTCTCAAGAAGAGGGTTTCGGGAACAAGAGGCGCGCGCGCTCCCTCTTATGGGCGCGACCGTGAAAAGGAGAGCGCAAGGTTAGCAAGCCTCTCTATATAGAGGATTTGAGCGAGCGTTAATTGTCGTGTTACGTGTCAAAGGCCCCTGCGATAACCTTGAGCGCGCGAAGCTTCTGTTTGACTTGGCCCTCTTGAGCTGCCGCTGCGCGATTCTCGCTGCGTGCCTCGCACTTTCGTCTGTAACAGCGTGTGTGTTTACGAGCAAGCGCGCGCGTGTGTGCGTTTAGCAAGCATTTGCTTCCGAAAGGGAAATGCTCCGAGTTATTTGTTGAAAGTTCGCGCCGTTTGTAACTCGCTCTCGTCCCTTGACTTTGCGTGCGCTTACGGGAGCAGCCGCGAGACTCCAAGACAGACTTCGGTCTATACCATTGCGTATCCGTACATATAGAACCGATACCGACCGGATTCCTCATCGAGTCGTCATTTTATACCGAGGACTCGATTAATCGGCCGTTGAACCGAATCGAAAAAGAACCTCAGTTCGTTTAGCAAAGCGTCAAGACTCGAGTTTATCGAAAATTGATTCGATTCCCAAGCGTGGTAGTGGGTGGGGGCGCATACATGGTTCTGGTTCCCTCGCTCTCTCTCCCTTAGTGAAAGTCCTCCCTCATTCATAATAAATCCAAGCCCACTCACAGTCGTTTGGCGACGTCGGCGATGGAAGGGGGGGGGACTCTCTCTCTCTCGCCATAAATCGCTGCGCGCGCCTCCGCCTTGCCGCTTCATTCGGCGCTCATTCGTTTTCATTAAACGGACAAATCCAATTTACAATCGCGCGCGCACTCACACGCGCGTTTCTTCATACCCCGTGTATGCGCGCGTAAGGGGGTTGTAGCCGATGGAGGGAGTTGGCCAATTACGTATTCGAAAAAAGTGAGGGAGGAGGAAAAAACGATCCGAAACGTAATTAAAGTGGCCAACGGCGTTGGCAGAGTTTGGCTTGTTTTGCTTTAATTATGCCCAGGGCCTCCGACGCCCTGATGATGCGGCTGTAGAGAAAAAGAGCGGGCACCGCTTGATTATTCGTGCATTAATTGGTGAGAAGGGGGGCTTCGGCCTACCGTAAGCGCGAGGGGCTTAGTTTTGGCAAGAAGAGATGAGTTTTGATAAGGCGTTGATGGCTTTTTAAATGTTTTATTGTGGGCTCCAACGTGCGGCGTAGATTCAAAACTTTTGAGAACATTGGATTATACAGGAGGCCGGAAAAAGGATAAATAGTGCAATAACGTCGTTGCGTTCTCGGTTGAGAAACAGCCACTCGACACATAGTGACTCTTTCTGCGTAGGGCATAAATAATAGAAAAATAAGAGAAAAAAAATACGAGAAAGTGTATATCGCGCGTGTGTGTGTGCGAGGTAGCCGTTTACGCGACGAGAGAAGAAAAATCGCCCCGCGGCGATTCGTGTATGGGCACGCGCTCCTGCGGCCAACTCCGCAACTCGTCGTCCTTTTCTTCCGGCTATCACAAAGAATCCCGCCAACCTTTTCCGTTTCTCGATGTAACTCGCCTACTTTACGACTGCGCCTGGCTTTATGATTGCCGGTGGGCCATCTCGCTATCTCTTTTGCTCAACATTTTATTTGAGGTAAAAAAAAAACAACAACAGGATCGTGACGTGTATTGAGAAATATAAGCGGCCAGCGTCTTTGCCTCTGTACCGTGGGTTTCCCAGCAGTTATGTCATTACGTGTCAGTTTGATGAACGTATACGTGTAGATCTTTCGATTTCAGGTCGCGGAGGCTCTTGTGCATTCACCTATACTGACGGCCGCCCTCTTCTCATCTCCCGCTCTCTCTCTTTCATCCACACCCCCTTCAATCTTTCG
>JAPYYQ010000965.1:0-43710 GCA_030522585.1 Anagyrus pseudococci
GGGGGGGAGAGAGGGAGAGAGAGAGAGAGAGAGAGAGAGAGAGAGAGAGAGAGAGAGAGAGAGAGAGAGAGTCGAGGATATTCGCTCGTAAAGCTAGCTATACGTTATACCGGTCTGTTATGCAGGTTACTCTCGATTCTGTTCCGTGACCAAAAGAGCGGGGGGCAGGAGATGGGTCGCGGTAGCTTCTTTCTCTGGTTTTATTCAACTTCTTCCTAGATTGTTAAATTAGATCCGCAGCGTAAAAGAGTTCGCGCCGGCTAGCCGAAGTCATTATAATGAATACTAATATATCTCGTCGCATGATCTGCACAAGGCAAGAGGGGGGAGAGGACTCGATATATTACGCTAAAGATCGTAATCTTCGAAGCCGCGCCTTCTTCCACCCTCCTCTCAGCTGGCTCTATAGCCGGGAATGAAGATTTAATTGAAAATTTCGTTGATTAAAATAATAAGCCGGGGCTGTCCGGTCATGCTTCGGCTCGGCTTAGTTATTAACTTTTCTCCGTATAGATGCAAATTAACCTGCGCTCGATATAGAGATAGACGCAGAGACGAGGGAGTATATCTCGAGGAGGGATTGAGGCAGCAGCTTTATAGATTTAATCGCAAATGAAAATCTGACGCGTGCGGGCTTTTAGGGCGAAAAACAGAAAGTAAGCGACGCGTAAAACAGCACAGAGAGACACTCTGTCCTTCGATATTCGCGATATATAAATGCGCGGCTTATTGGTTGGCTCGTCATACTTTTCAAACGCGCAAGAGAGAGACTCGGTACTTTCTAGACGAGACATTCCATCTATCATCCGTCAAATAACTCCGTCACTGGGGAGTTAATTAACCGGTCGACATAGTTGGGATTCGGGGCCGCTTGTGTATATCAGCGCACACGGAATTTTCTCGATTGTAAAACAACCTTTTCCGCTTGCTGCGCGCAGAATTCAACTAATACAACTTGCTGCTTTTTAGGTTTGCCATCGATAAAATAACGATGTCTGGATCTCTAACGGTGTCGCTCGAGTCCGATATGCGCGTCGAGAGCTAAGAATCAAGCTGAAGTTTTATCCTCGTTCGCTCTAGCATAATGCAATTCGTATAAATCTCATATGATAGGCTCGTGTTACGCGAGTGCAAGTGCTGTCACCTCGCGCCTTTCGTTACTACTCCATAGCCTGCAGTTCAAACTCACTCTCTCTTTCTCTCTGTATCTAAAAAGGGGAGGGGGAGATTGAGAGGGGCTGTCGATCGAGGACACGTACTTAAGAAACTGGTACAGGTTGCATCAAATCTTGGGCTGGCTCTATAGGCGTGTGTGCGCGCAGCGGCTGCCACGTACAATGGAGAGATACGACCGCGGCACAATGGGAGTTTACAGCCTGAGTGCTCTCGGGCCTCTCGCGTGTCACCGGAAGCGGCTACACAATCGTCTCTCTCCCTCCCTCTTCTTTCCAGCTTCTAGCTACTCATTCTCTATTCTTTTAATCCTCCGGCTGTATCTCCATGTACTACTCCCTCGCGCGTGTGTCTGTCTGTGTGTACACAGCATAGATCGATGCTCAATTTTTCTTCTGTTTTCAATTGCTGCCACAGCGTGGCAAGGCTAAATCGATCGAAATATCCTAATCGCCCATGGCCAAAGTCGTCGAATGCGATTAAAAGCCAATCTCCTTGGTCGTTACGTTACGCGCGCGTACTCTAAGGAAAATGTACACGCGCAGGGCAACGCGCGATCAGGACGGCGCAAGGCCCCCCGATAAAAAGTGAGCGTACACGCGCGCGCTCGCACAGGAGCTACGGCTACAGGACGACTTTCGCCCCTCTCTCCCCCCCCCCCTTCCTCTGGGTGCGAAGAGGGAGAGAAAGAGAGGAGGAATTTTCGAAACGCCGACAACGATGAGGTCGAGGGATATCGGGCTGTTGCTGCTGAGGCCCCGCCCGGAAATTCCGCAGTCACGACTCCCCGGGTTGGGCGCTATGTACGCAGTAACCAACGGCGCGCATTCAAACAAAAATGCAGCGCCGAAATAATAGAGCAGTGCGGCAACGGAGAAGGATCCATGGCGAGGGAGGCTACTGACGGCGTGCTATGATGGAGGGTGGTGGGGGGCCCGAGGGGGGCAGGTACTCCGTTTGGAGGTTAGGTGGACGCATGGAAGAGAAGGGATCCTTAGCACTGGGTGTTATTACGTGGAGAAGGGGGAGGGGGATACCGGTAGCAGGCTCGTAGGTAATGCGGAGGTTAGAAAAGCCCGTAAAAGGTAGACGAAGAGAGAGAGAGAGAGAGAGAGGAGTTGTGCACACTCTCGGAGGAGAGGCTAAAGAGCGAGCTATCGAGATTGCGGGGGCGCGAGGAGCAGAGATATGTTTCTCTCATGGCAATACTGACCTGATTCTGTTCTTCTGCTCCTCGGGACTGAACCACATGGCGCCGGTTGACGGTTACTGTTACTGCGCTGCGTGCCTGGCCCGCTGCTGCTGCGCCGCTGTCAGCGGTCCGCCCGAGAGGCAATTTTACGCGAGAGATCGAAAGAGTGAGAAAGAGAGAACAAGAGAGAGGGAGCAGGGTACGGGCAACAGCAACTCAAACGGACGTCCGTGTGGGCGCCGCGAGACGCTACGTCACTCTTGTACTCTGCGGGACCCCCGGTTCTCCACCCGCTGCTCTCTCGCGCGCCGGTACAACTTAGAGAGAGAGAGAGAGACTAGCAGGGCGGCCCGGTCAGGGGGGCACAAGAGAAGCCGGCTCTGCTCTCTCTCTCCCACACACGCACACGAGAGCACACTCTTTCTCTCTTTCGTAAAAATCAGAGGAGCGTGTGGAGCGAACTTCAGACGACTCGTTATGAGCTCCTTTTTCTTTCTTTCTCTCTCTTTCTTACCTCTCTTCCGTGCACTGCAGCGTGCGCATATGCATAATATGCACAGAGCAAGAGAGTGGAGAACGCGCGCGCTCGCGAGAGAGGTGACTACGTGTGACCGAACCGACGGCTTTTCCCCGGACAGTGACGGAGACTAGAGGGCTCGCCGGTGTAAGAGCGAGATGGAGAGGAGAGAGCGTAATATAAGGACGCGGGGCTAGTCGGACACACAACTTTAGGTGCAGCCGGCTCTCTCTCTCGTCTCCGTCTATCTTGGGGGATACGGGTGTGTATATGCGTCGGCAAGGCAGGGAGACTACTAACTGCAGAGCAGCCGCGGCCAGCACTCTGATCTTTTTTCTCTCATTCCAATTCTCTTGCCTGCGAAAATGCTATTTCAGGACAAATCCGAGCGGACGCTGCGTGTATGCGCCGGATAAGTCGGATGACTATACGCGGATGACTCCTCCGAGAGCGGGCGCTCGATTATATTTTGCGAAAAGGCGATGCGAGAGCAGACCGGGAACCTGCAGCGAGAGAGAGGCCTCTGAGTCACTGACCTGTCGCATGGAGATTGAATGTTAATCTCTGCTTATACATCTATAAGTGTCTATATACATAAGTGTACGTCAAAGACTGTCTCGCTGCTCTCGTTCCTTTTATAACACAAGAGAGCTGACTCGCGAGCTGGATAGTCACCTTGAGATATTATACCGCGGGAGGAAAATGCGGAAAAATAATCGTAGTATGAGGCATTCGGAAAATTGACGCACTACTCCGTTCCACATATCTCGCAGTCCTGCGGAGAAGGAGAGAAGCCGCGCGCCAAGGCATACCGCGACGAAGCGTTTTTATCACCGGCTGCTCGTAACTCGCGAGGAGGGGGGGGGGGCAGGTAAAAGCCAAGGTGCGCTTAAATACGTCCCACTGAACTAGTCAGTCAGTTAGTCAGTCACCTACCTCCCCCCTCGCCGCCCTTCCATAGCTGTTTTACGGCCAATTAAGTGCATTCGTTGCCGAGTAACACATACGCGAACGGGGGCTAACGTACTCAGAGTAACACACACACACGAACGCAAGCAGAGACCAAGCTGGCTGTCTACCTCCACGAATTTCTATCGTCGCGCGAAAAATCGGCAACGACTCGGAGAAGCTAACGCATGAATTAACAATCGAGCCTATCTCTCCGCGTGACGGCAAATCGATGGGTACCGTTAGGCCGCTACTCCCGCGCTACAGATACAAGTCAGACGAGCAGCACCGGCAGCGGTAGCAGCTTCTGTAGCAGCAGCCTGATGACACATTGCTCGGTTGCACGCGAATCTCTCTTTCTCCACATACACACATGGGGGGGGGGAATAAAACGTGACGAGAGTCAGTCTGCTGCTACTGCCGATCAATATTTTATTGGCCCCACGGGGACTGGCTGGAGAGAGACGCCGGCGCGTCGCTGACCTTGAATTACGATTTAACGAGAAGAAATCCCCCGCCCTCCCGCTCGTCATCCACAGCGACCCCTTTCTCTCCGTCTCTTTTCCCCTACTGCATACAAATGGGCTTTTCGCTCGAACGGAACAGCTGTTCTACGCTACAGAGAGAGAGAGAGAGGGAGCGAGAGAAACGAGCTCGCAGCGGGTGGCACGCCTAAACCCTCCCCCCTCCCACCAACCCCCTGCACGAATGGCCCGCGTATGCGCGCGCCTATGTTCATTTATTTTGCCGGAATTTTTTTATTCTCCTTGCTTTGCCACTACGGCTTTTCCGGCCGATTTTTACTCCCACTCGCCCTGAACTTCAGATGCATCGCGAGAGTCTTGCGAGAGACGCACCGGTTAGGAGAAATATGTTTCGCGCGACTTCCTGGACTAAGCAGGCCCCGTTACGAGCATGTTCATCGTCGGAGCTGATTAATAGTTTATTTTATTTCATTTTTTTTTCTAAGTAAGCGCAAGAGAGAGAAAGAGGGAGGGATCGCTTATTTTTCTTCTTTGTTTTTCTACCACATCAATCACGGGGCATAATAAATGATGGAGAAAATTTGTCGCGTTGTGCTTGCAGCGCGAGCGCGTGCATTCGTCGCTTTGTATCGGTGCCAATGATAGTCTTTTTTTTTACCGATCATTTATCAAAGCTATTATTCGCTTCGATCTTGCGGGCTATTCCCGTTAACGCAGCCGCTTCGCGTTGGTAAATGACCTTTTCCAGTGCGTGCATTCAACTTGATGTACAGTGATAATTAAGGGAAAGGATTCATTTTAATCCTAGAAAATTACGACGCTTTTGTAGACCACACAATGTATCTATTCATCGCTGCGATCAAAAGAGTGCGCGGTGTTCGATTTGTAAAAACAAATTAAAAAAAAAATAAATAAAAAAAACATATTAGGTATACCGATTATAAGATTTTCGGTTCACAAGAATCAGCCCGGCGATCTACCTGTTGAAAGATAAGTAGCATATAGCGCATATCGGAAATCGCCGAGACAGCCGGGTAAGAGCAAAATAAGGAGACAGGGCGCGGCCTCGGCTCGCCGATTGTCGCGCGGTAAACCGCGCTCGTGAAGGTGTAACGTAACCCCGCTACCGCCGCGTACGTCTGGGCTATGCCGATTTTTCATCGTACGATCGCGCCTTTCGTTTTACACCGGTTTTCTTTTTTTTTTTCAAATGCTTTCTTATCGCGTATCGATGGCGAAATCGTGATTTGATCGGTAATTATCAACGCATGGTTGATGGACATTGATAAGTGGAGCTGACCTTCATTTGTGAATTTGTTGCTTTTAGTGTTTATAACGGAATAGCGGAAAGTTTGTTACAACTGGGCGGGAAGATTGGCCAGTGAAGAAAATTTAAATGTTTATTTGGAGCAATATATAGTGAAATAGTAAATTATGATTTATAAATGTAACTGGATTATGTTTACGGGGAGACTAATAATTTTGTGAAAGTTCGAGGAAAACAGAAATCGCTTGGTCTGCCGGGCAACACAGTGTCTCTATCTGTTTCAACTCCTGAGAACTATACGCTTGGTAAAATGAAAGTGGATAAAGTCGATTTCTGCCGTCGACTTGAATTTCAATTTCCAACAATAGATAAATAAATAATTTTACAAATATTCAAATATTAATGCTGTGTAATACATTATTTAAAGCTTTAAATTATTACAAATTTGTTTATAAACCTATTGTATACATTCGAATTAAATAAAAAAAAAATCATCCCTCAAAATCGAATACATAAGAAAAGAAAAAAAAGTTTTCCTTTAACAGCTTAACAAGCGCACTTGCATAATAATTATCAATATGCATATTACATAGCCGTCGGCGTTTAAAAAGTCGCGTGACATTTTTACTAATCACGCGTCGTGAGCGATCAGCGGTCGGGCCTAAATACGACACGTGCAACGTAAAATTTACAACTTTCGCGGCTTGCGCAACGAGACGTCGGCAAAACAGAAAAAAAACGAAAAAGAACAAGAATATTAAAAGAACCATAAGAGACAACCCGTAATAAGCGACACGCAATACACATACGCGCGCGCGCGCGCCCCTCGCCGCAAAAGCTCGAACGCGAAAAATCCGATTTCTCGCCGGCTTACACGCTCACCAGGAGTTCTTACTCGAATGGACAAAGCTACAGTTCTGCGCGGACAATTACGATAATGACCGGCTCTGGATGCCAGCCGGCCAACCGTACCTACCCTCTTTCTTTATTATCATTATTTCTCGGGGTTTTTTTTTTCACAGGAACAAATCGAATATGTGTTTGAAGCGAGAGAAAAAAGAGAGCCCAGCCAGCGGGGAGCCGTGGAAAACGCACGTGTGCTGCGGCACAAACGAGTAATTCGAGAGCCTTACCCCCCTTGGCAATATCAATTTTTCCGTTATAACCAAGATAATTTAGAAAAGTATCGTAGGCTATCGCATGACGAAAGGACGGATAGCTCGATCTATACCATCGGTCAAACGGAAAAATTGGCAACAAATGAATCCCGCTATACCAAGTGATGTGATTAAAATATCAAAAACGCGAGTGGAAGGCACTGGGCTGTAGAAGCGCAAAATTTTTGGAGGTAAATGTGAGAAAAAAAAACCGAAAAAGAGGAGAGAGATAGCCGGGAGGGATGAGTCATAGTTGTCCAGAGGCGCACCTGCGCGCGAGGTCCTTTCCCTCTCGTGCGGGGCCACATGTCGCCCTCGCGCGCGCCGTGTAATTACGCGCAGACACGCGAGACGCGGTCCCGGCGTCGATTCTCCCTGTTATATAGAGATAGTCAGAGACGGACAAAGGAGGAAAAACTTTTTTATGGTAAAGAGGAGAAGGAGGAAGAGGAGGAGATATGAGGAAGGGAGGGCGCCTATTGAATATTACTTTTACTTTCCTTTGCGGGAAGGACGGCGCGCATTGGCTGATACGCGCACTGAATCTTTATGTATTATAATCGACGTTTCGTCGCGAATAAGGCTGCGAATTTCTGCGAAGTGAATCGTTGAAGGATTATCAGGGATGACGAATGCGTTGACGTGAAATGTCTGTCGATCGATTGGCACTTTGAGTATAGAAGCGGGTACCAGAGCAGGGTAGATTTAGCCTGGGGATGGGAATGTTGGGAATTTGAAAATAAAAAATTGACGGGTTCTATTTTAGGTGAGCGAGGTAAAAAATAAAGGAGCGCCTAGACGCGTTGAAAGCAGGCGCTTGGAGTTGAAACAAGTTGTCGCTAGAGGAGGTTGGGGTATTAAAAGAGGAGCGGCCAAAAGAAATGACAAGGACGTAAAAGTCGGGACGAGAAAGAACGGCCGATACTATATACTCGAGAGCGCAGATGCTCGCGAAGCATAGAGGCCGGGTTGCCAGGCGGGCAGCAACTTCCTTCCGTAATCGCTGCGCAAAATTCGAGGTCAACGGCTCGACGACCGTTTCGGACTTCTATCGCTCGCAGACGGTTACGAATTTTTTCGAGAGCATTCCTCTGTGTCTGCGCAAGCGAGTGAAATTTTGTTTTTCGGTTTCGAGGGAATACCAAATCGCTTGGCTTTAGCGAATTCGGCTGTTGTCACTATGCGGGAAGGGACGGAGTTTAATAATGCATGGAGATTAAAATTTTCGATCGAATGAGCTGGAAATAAGATACGCCGGCTGATAAGTTTGGCTTTTTGTTTGTTATTGTTTTTTTTCCTTGTCGGATAAGAAAGGTTTAGACATCCCTTACACGAGCGTTCGATTTTATCTAAACCGTAACAGTTAGATTACATTGAAAAACTTTGACTAACTTTTCAAATTTCGAAAGTATAGAAAGTAAACATACAAGCGTTCTGAAGCTATCGTCGATCAATCTTACAGAGCGAACCGTCACTTTTTCGCATACAAACAACAAACCGGCTAATTAACCAATCTCCTCATTAAATATCGCCTCTACTCAAATACCCGCATCTTAATCCCTCTTGTGCAAGCCTCAGTATAAGCTTATCAACTCCAAGCGATGCATTATCAACAAGAAAGCCGGCATTTAAAATGCCATCGACGAGAGATAAACAAAAACATATGGGAGAGTATGAAAGAGACGAGCAGAAGGTAGAGCGAATCCACAAACATGATCGTCGTTGTTGTCACTTCCCGGTAGCGCTGGGGGTTTACTAAGAAAGCGCGGAACACAGCTCCTTTCTCCATAAGCGCGGGCGCGCGCGCGTGGAAGGGAGGTTAGATCCATCTGGTTGGATCCGGTTCGAGGCAGCAGCAGCAGCCGTGTGCACGCATATATACATATATACGACACACACCTCCGCAGCGGAGGCGGACTATGCCGACGGTTGGGAGGAAGACGGAATAAGAAAGCGCGTGTGCGAGAGCGAGAGAGAGAGAGAGAGGAGGGAACGGTTGGCAGCACACACCGCGTGCCAGAGCACACCGGCATGCCGCGCGCGCGCGGTCACGGATGCGATATATCCCGGGAGCGCGCACACCTTTCCCCCGTGTCTCTCTCCCCTCCGCCCCCCCCTCGTCCCGCCACCTTCTCCTGCCCCAGCTGTCCCTCGTTCTTTCTCTTTCCCCCCCGTTCAGGCAAGCCTGATTTTATTTCGCGGTCATTTTCCGCGGCTTTCACCGTCAACCCGTAGAGCGCCCCGACGCTTTTCTTCCCGAGATATGCCCATTTCTCCTTGTACAATAGCTCGTTGCTAAGGATCCAACGAACGCGACCACCAGATGTGTCTTTCTCTCTGTCTCTCTCTCCCTCACGCTCGCGAAATTTTTCACGCGGAGCAAACGCAGGCCAGGCGCCGACTGACATTTTTCTTTCGCTGCACAAACGCACGTACACAACACCGTGCCGTATGACAACTTACATAAGTTTTCCGAATGAAAAGTAAACTCCGGAGCTTTTCGTCTGGCAAACGAAAACGAGAGAAAAGCGGGCGCGAGAAAAGCTCAGCTGCTCTGACAGATGCATCCCAAGTGCGCGAGAGAGAGAGAGAGGGAACGCGACATGTCGACGTCTCTCGTTTGCGATTCGACGTTTTTCTTCCACGGAAAGGCCGTACACATTGTAAGCGGAAAAAATAGAATGCGAATAAGAGAGGTTGAAAAAGAGAGTACTTACTTGCTGGACTTGCGATCCCCGGCTAAGCCTTGGAAAGTGCCCGTCGACGTCATGATGCTGCTGATTGCGGATGATCTGTCGATGGGGTTGCACAGGCAAATATATCTGTATAGCTATGTATCCCTCGGCTATTCTTTGCTC
Organism: Anagyrus pseudococci; assembly: GCA_030522585.1. Taxonomy (NCBI): domain Eukaryota; kingdom Metazoa; phylum Arthropoda; class Insecta; order Hymenoptera; family Encyrtidae; genus Anagyrus; species Anagyrus pseudococci. Next base: position 9,598 of record JAPYYQ010000965.1, read on the forward strand.
GTCTCTCCTCGCGTTATACACGTCGAGAAAGAGGCAGGCAAGATACTGTTGCTACGAAGTCGGGGGTAGGCTTCGGCAGCGTCGGAATCGGAGGCGAAAGATGCAGGGTTCGATGACGAAGAGGAAGAAGAAGCGGGTCGAGCGACCGGTGAATAAGTATATTATATACGCGTTCGCGTGCGCGCGCGCGACTATCTCCTCGACTGGACTCTCCCTCTCTCTCTCTCTCTCTCTCTCTCCGTCCTCCTCCTACGTATATAGGCGCGGGGGGAGAAACGGCTACTGCTGCAGGGAAACGCGCGCAGAGAGAAGAGAAGCAAAAAAAAAAGTACCGGGCACGGGCCTCCTTTGTGTACGGCGAGAGAGCGTGTGAGAGCTGTGTATAGTCGGCGAAAAACAGCCGAGACGAGACTCGCGAGCCTCGCGCGAATGACGGCTTAGCGATATACAGAGAGAGCGAGAGAGAGAGAGAGAGAACGGTCAGTCAGCGCCGAGAGGGAGCAACGCTCGCCCCGCGCTCGGCTAGGGTAAAATGACCGTCTTTTCCAGGTTTTACGTCAGGTTACGCAATTTCTGACCGTCTATGACCGTAATTAATTGCTTTTTGAAATGGTTCGTTTTTCATTTGAATTTTTGGGTCTGTTTTTTAAATATTTCTGATGGTCTAGTGAACCGGTCGTTTTACTACTATTTAAATAAAGTATAATTGAATAAGTTTGTGATAATTTCATTGGAAATCTAATGCGAAAAGCACAATTTTTTTAGTTGAATCGTATTCGTAAAGAGAGAAAAAAATTGACATCGAGTCAAAGACTAGTCGCCTGTTTTACGCTACCGCACTGCTAGAATTCATGCGACAACAGCAGTTTTAATACATCGAGTTTAATATAAAAAAATAATTTATTGTAACATGTATTAATTGTTTAATGTCAATTTCGAATAAAATATTTATTTAACGACGAACTTCTTACGTGAAAAGCCATTGAAATCTCGAAATTCATTGTATTACATTTAAAAATATTCGTTAAACGGCAAACATTCTCCATCGATCGATCGGTAATGCGTTACCGACTGTTCGGTCTACGGTTTGTTGTCATTTGGACAACAGCAATATCACCAGAATAGTAAGTCTCATTGGTCCTTTTGAAAATGTTTGTTTTCAAACTTTATTTTATGAATTCCAGAAGACGCTTGCAAAAGTAGCTTCCAGTCCAGGATGCATTGCTTCGTGATGAAGAGGACAGAACGAACTGTCGGTATGTACACAATCAAACAGCCGCAGGAAAAAGGTTAAATATTATGCAGGCTCAGGGTAAAGCTGGTATGGTACAGTCCAAATCCATTCTATGAGATTATTTTAGGTGAGTAGTCTTGATAGAAAATCATGGAATGTTATTGTTTAAAGTTGAAAATAATGTTATTATTCTTTCAGTGGGATGTTTATTCCAGTTAAATGTGGAAAACATTGTTTACATTGTACTTCATCAAGTAATGCATTCAAATGTTCCATGGAACTGCTGTTGGTCAGTTTTTACTTCAGTAACAGTAAAGAGATAACAGTTTATGATATTAATTTTAAAGAACTAACACAAATCAATCTTCATCTGATATCTTTATTTTTACAGGTGGAATTTTACTTTTGATTGTACTAAATTTACAGTAGCTTTATCCGTATATCAGTAACAAATATTCTTGTTGAAAAAGTATACTGTACATACAGCCAGAACAGAAGTGCAATCTTGTTAGTTGCTTATAAGAACAGTAATACATCAACAAATTCTACTATGGTTCCTTTGCTAATTTTACCAACTGTATTTGGATTTATCAGTCCCATTATTAAAATCAGTGGGTAACTAAGTTCTCTTATAATAAATAATAAAGTTGCTATATTTTGAACATAATTGAACTAATTTTACAATTGTTGTTTTAGTATCTGACAATTATAATAGATGTATTACGTCAAGAAAATCAAGATGACAATATTCCAGATTTTGCTCCCTTGATTTCCCTGCTAGATAAAATGCTGGTAATGACTGTGAAAGAAATCAAGGCAATCCTGTTCTATATATGAGAAAAGTTATTCATTGACAATGAATAGAAAAAGAAAGATAAGAGCAATACTGTGCTTTGCAGAGATATGAAGCCATTTTCAATGTCTAATACCAATTGAGCCTACATGTGGTAGCTAATGATTCTACTGATAAAGAATCAGACTAGAAATACTCATGATAGTTTGTAATATTGAATTCTTTACTTCTCAATTTAATTAATTTACAATATTTTATCATTTCAAAGAATGTATATGATCAATCATAATTATTGTATCATTTCAAAAAGCTATTAATGAGCTCAAATGAAAAACAAATTATTTCTAAAAGTAAAAATTTTACAAGTTTTAAGAACTTACTAATACGGTATAAAAAAGTAAAAACACATCTAATAGCCTTCTTTTCTCTCGATGACGCTTAGTTTTCGAGATAATACCATTTGAAATTTTGTAACTTTTCAAACGCGTTATTTTGAAAAATTTTGTTGTGGCGTTCGAGTGGCCCTTTGATGGTTCCATGCTTATCAGTAGGGCCTAACGAGGAGGCGGTCGGGCTTTCAAGTGGTCGCCATGTCTGTCAACCCACAGTTTTGAAAAAGGGATAGTTAAAGGTAACAATGAATTATCATTGAAACACACGCAGCATTAATAACTCGTGTATTCGGTTTGTTTTTAAAGACCTAAACGGTTAAATAAAATAAATAACTATAAAAAGCGTTTAACCTCGAAATAAATATTAGTGCACATTGTCAAAGATAAGCATTGGCACGTGCAAGTATACGCGTACGTATAAAAGTGCATTCGCGAAAACGCTTGCGAATAAATCAAAATATCCATTAAAATCGGAATTATCCAATCAAGAGGAGTCTATCGCGCATTGATGTTGCCGCTTATCAAAAGTCATTACGACGATTAAATTTTCCGGCCGACGTCTTAATTATCAGATTTTAAATATTCACGCAGAGAGAGAGAGAGAGAGAGAGAGAGAGAGAGAGAGAGAGAGAGAGAGAGAGAGAGAAAGACGCGGCAACGTGGTGCTCTTGTGAAAACCACACGAGGTCCCCGTCTACTGCTGCGGCTGCATAAACAAATTTCTGTTCGGATAAAAGAACGAAAGAGCGAGAGAGCGAGTGCGCGCGCGAGGCCGCGGGCCGCGGGGATAGGAGCGAAGGGCCGCAGGAGCGAGAGGGAAGGCAAGATATCCAAAGCACGGGAGAGCGAGCAAGACGGGGGCGGTGCATACCAGGCAAGCCAGAGAGCCCGCAATATCGCCGCCGCGGCGTTAGTCGGAGCGAGAGGGAGAGCGCGCACTTGAGACAGACTGCGAGAGCGAGAGAGAAAGAGCACTGGCAGCAGCAGCAGGCAGCGAGCGAGTGTGCGCGAGTGTCAAGTCGGTCCCCAGGAATGTGGCACTTCAAAATGGCTGCCAGTTACTTTAGTAATTTACGGCCGTGTCTGGCTTTGTTGTCGGCCGTGTGAACGTCGCCGTCCCCGTAGCCGCCGTCGCTGCCTCGGCCGTGAGTCCGGGCCCAGTAGCCGCCCCAGCTGCCCGCTCGTCCAGGCCCCGAGGGCCGCCGCAGCCGCAGCATCAGCAGCAGCTGGCCCGCGCGCGATCTCTGCCTCCCGCCGCTCGGCGGCTAACGCAGAGACGAGCAGGCCCCACGTCCGACTCTTTCTCTCCGACGGACCTCGCGATCCCCACTCGGCACTAGCTCTGTTGCTCGGCCGAACCCGTGTCGTTGTTCGCCGCGGCCGCGCCCGGAAGGCCCGTCGAGCAGTCAACCTTACGCGCCGCCCGCAGCGAGAGGTTACGGCTGTCCGCGACCGAGATCGTCACAGCAGCAGCCGCCGTAGCGGAGTCTTACACCAGCCCTGGTGGCATGTGCCCTTGCCTCCTGAGGATTTAAATCGTCTCGGCTAGGCTAATTAGCGCCGCACAAGCGTGCGCGACATGAGGAAGAAAGGATGAGAGAGGCCGAGACCACGGCAGCCGACTCGAGGCCCCAAGTGCCATCCAGAGGGAGAACTCCTGTACTGGTTTAAAGTAATGTTGCTCTGAAACAATCTTGCTGTTTCTTCAGGTTTAGATACATCTTTTGGAGCAAGCTACTGCTTCATGCAAGTTGAAAAAGTGCTTTTGGCTTAGGCTATTGCCTAATACTACAGCTGTTCTACTAGTGCAGCACAGAATCTGCTAAGGTCCTGACATAAGGACGTACTGCATTGGATATGTCAGATGCAGCTGACATGCTAGAACTGGCTATGCCAGCTGTCAGGCATAAATGCTCCAGTTTCCATGCTGGAACTGCCTGTCCTATATTCAGTGCCTCTTGCTCAGTTCTCTTGGAGCAATGACTCTATACAATGAGAGGACTGGCAGTTGTCATAAGTTAAGGCACAAATACTCTTGTGTTTACTTGTGGGATTTTCTAGTTATTAATGCCTCCACTTAAACTGGGCAATATTGTGCTTTAAATAATGTTAACAAGTGCCTTATTTATAAGCCCTCCACATATTTACAAATCTTTCAAGATATTTGAATAGTTTGTACTCTATATTGGTCTAAAGATTTACAAAATATGTATTTGATACAACTTTTATATAACCAAACAAAAGGATCTATTTTCTACTCTTAATTAAATGTGCCTGTTGCATCAGAGGTGTATTTATGACTCAGCCAATTTAAAGCTAGGTCCTAAAGGGCTTAGCATGGGCCACTATGAATCCACCTGCGGTCAGCAAGTCAAGCACGCGCTCATCTGGATACCATGCGAAAGCTCTAGCTGAGATTCGAAATTCATTACTTCCATTTGCTAATATTGGTAAGTTGTTTTATCTTATAAATTGTGCACTTGAAATATTCTTTATTTTAAGATACTAGATAATTTCTTGTAATTGATTTAATTCAAATTAAATGCAATTAATTAATCTATAACTTTGGCTTATAAAGATTTATTTTTAGCATAAGCTTTTGTTATTGATGAGAAATAAACAGTTTTTGATAATAAAATATAAAAAAGATTGTATTATAGGTAGTAAATTAATTTTATCGAAACAAAATTAAAATTATTATATTAATATAAACAAATTTTAGGTGGTACAGGAGAAGTTGGTTCTAGCGCTGCTAGTACAATATCAACACTTTCTACCACTAGTGGGGTTAGTTCAGCTTCTGGACTCAGTGGCTTATCTGGTGCATCTGGATCTGTTGAAAAACCTGATCAACGTCAAGCTTTAGCGCAATTAATAGGCATGGGTTACACAGAGGTAAAATTATGTTCTTAACAAATACAAATTATATAGATTTAAATGTTTATTTTATTAATAAATGGATTTTCAAATTTATTTTCTAAAGTGGAACTATTTGAAAAATTTAAATATTTAGTAATTTTTAATACCAATTATTTGATCTTACAACCAGTAACACACTTTATTAATTTATGAATGAGCTTGAGCAAAAGAATTTCTGAATCAGCAGTGATTCATATCATTATCAGTGTATCAAATATTATATTTATCTATATCATGGAAACAAAGTCACCAGTATGAAAAGTATTATTCACAATAAGATTACTTTTGTTTTAGTTTCTTTTGTAGTTTAGTGTATTAATGATTTTGTAATTGAGGTTTACAAATTTAATTGATATTTAAATACACTTTATTTATACATACAAATATTTTACAGGAATTGAGCCTGCGGGCGCTAAAAATGACGGGCTGGCGTTTAGACGCATCCATCGAGTATCTGAAACAAGCGGCAGCTGGCTGTCTTCAGGTCGACCAAGCCAATCTAAACGGTCTCAGCAAACTCAACACCAAGTTGATACGCAAACCAAGCCTGGAGCGGGAGCTGTCGTTGCAACGCGGCTCTCCAGCCTTGGACAGCGGCGCCGGGAGCTCGCGTTCCGACAGCCCACGATTACCAGCTGAAGCCGGTGGTCTCAGTCCTCATCATCCCCAGCTGAGTAGGCAATACTCGCCTAGCAGCTTCGTCGAGCGCGAGCCACCTCCGCCTCCCCCACCTCGTTGCAGCTCGACGCCTCCTCCACCACCCCCGCCTCACGCACCTTACACTCCGCCTAATGTACCCACCAAGATGCAGGAGATGCTGAAGCGCATGTCGCCCGCGCCTGTAGTCCCGAGCCGGCCACCATTGGCTGCGCCTGTTAATGCGACTGGAAACGGGCCCGTTCCCGTACCCCAACGTGGAACTAGTCCCGTCTCCACATCGAGTGCTGGCTCAAGCGGCAGGCAACCGATGATTGTACAAAACGGTCCACAAGTAAGCTTCTAGCCATTTTAATTAAACAAGGAAATACGTCTTTAATTTTAGTAACATGTTTAAAAATCGCTTCTCTATTGTAACGAAAACAGGTACAACAACAGCTCTCGCAGCAAATGCAGGCTTTAAGTATCTACCAATCTAGCAACAGCGGGGGTTCGAATCAAGTGGAGCCGCCGCCTCCATATCCGATCGTCTCCTCGTCGTCAGCCGGTCCCGTGCAGCCACCCTCGTACAGTGCTTCCATGCAGAATCGTCAAAGCCCAACGCAATCGCAGCAGGAATATCGTAAGAGCCCGTCCTCGGGGATCTACTCGGGGCCGACGTCCGCGGGCTCGCCCAGTCCTATCACGGTTTCGACAATGTCGCCCAATGGTCACTCGCAGTCGATGGCACGACCCACTCCACTGCAAGCTTGGGGCGCGCGTCAAGCCAAAACTCAAGCGGTCATCATGCATTCAGTCAAAAGTACCCAAGTCCAAAAGCCCGTGCTGCAAACCGCGATAGCGCCTACCTCCCCTCAGCCAATCTCGTCGACGAGCAGTACGCCTCCGCCGCCACCGAGTTATGCCTCCTCGATACAACAGAAGCAGCAAGCGCAGCAGCAGGCTCAGCAAGCTCAACAGCAGCAACAACAGCAGTCGCAACCGCCACCTCCGGCGTACCCACCCGTCGTTGGAAATAGTGCCAGCTCAGGCAGCGGAGTCCCAGTCAATATTGGAATGCCTGTAGGAGTGCCAACGACCGAACCACCGAGCTACGCCACGACAATGCAGGCACTTGCAGCTCAAAGGGGCATGCATCATCCGCTACCACCTCCGCCTTACGGTACCCCTACGAGTGACGACTCCTGCGGCATATCGATCGTAAGTTTATTTTTCAATGGTTATTACTAAGGATTACGAATCAAATAGTTTTAAAAATATTTAACAAACTTATAGGGCACGTCAATGGAAAGCAACTCGGCACCTCGATCGTCGCCCGTAGCTCATCATCCGCCTCTCCAGAGAAAGTACTCTCCAGCTACTGTAGCTGTAGGCGACGGTGGCTGCCAGCAACATCCATCAGAAACACCACCCTTACCGCCAACAGCCTCAAGCTCGGTGTCAAGCGCTCAACGTGTTAATAATCATACACCAACGGATGGCGACAAAAAGAAAAATAGCGGTAACAATGGTGGTAATGGCGATGCCAACAGTAATGGAACTACTGGTAATGGAGGTAATGGCGGAAACAATCAGTACAAGATAAAACATCAGTCGCCAATTCCTGAGCGTAAGCACATGAGTAAGGAGAAGGAAGAGGAACGTCGAGACTGCAAGGTGCGCAACTATTCTCCTCAGGCCTTTAAGTTCTTTATGGAGCAACACGTGGAAAATGTGCTAAAATCACATAAGCAGCGGCTTTATCGGCGCTTCCAACTTGAAACTGAAATGCAGAAAATCGGCTTGAGTGCCGAAGCTCAGTGCCAAATGCGTAAAATGCTTTCACAAAAGGAGTCCAATTATATTAGGTAAAGTTTATTTTACTTTTCTTTCAGAGTTAAGAAATTTTAATTTGTTGACTAATGATAATGATAAATTAATTATTAGGTTAAAACGCGCTAAAATGGACAAATCGATGTTTACAAAAATCAAACCCATCGGCGTTGGCGCTTTTGGTGAGGTAACACTGGTCAGAAAATTGGATACGAATCAGTTTTACGCGATGAAAACGCTTCGAAAGGCTGATGTTTTAAACCGCAATCAAGTAGCACACGTAAAGGCTGAACGAGATATTTTAGCTGAAGCAGACAACGAGTGGGTCGTTAAGCTCTACTATTCGTTCCAAGACAAGGACAATTTGTACTTTGTCATGGATTACATACCTGGCGGTGATCTTATGTCGCTGCTAATTAAACTTGGCATATTTAAGGAGTCTTTAGCTAGGTTTTATATTGCGGAATTAACCTGCGCCGTCGAAAGCGTTCATAAAATGGGTTTTATTCATCGCGACATCAAACCAGACAATATACTAATTGACAGGGATGGACACATAAAGCTCACCGACTTTGGGCTATGCACAGGTTTCCGCTGGACGCATAATTCGAAATATTACCAGCAGAATGGTACATAATGTTTTTCTTTAGCTCCTAGTATTTTTTACTTTCGTTTGTTAACATCTATTTTTGCGAACAGGACACGGCAAACAAGATTCAATGGATCCATCTGACGACTGGAATAACGAGTGCCGTTGCATACAACTGAAACCCCTCGAACGAAGACGGCATAGAGAACACCAGCGTTGCCTCGCTCATTCACTGGTCGGAACTCCTAACTACATAGCACCGGAGGTGTTGCAACGTACGGGCTATACGCAATTATGCGACTGGTGGAGTGTTGGAGTCATCCTTTACGAGATGCTGGTCGGCTCTCCACCGTTCCTAGCTAATTCGCCCGCAGAAACACAGTACAGGGTTAGTATACTGTTTTTAATTGTTTGAAAGTAGTTTATTCAAATTTAAAATAAATTATTTATAATTCTATAATGATAGGTAATACACTGGGAAACGACCTTGCAAATACCGAAACAGGCAAATCTTTCGCCCGAGGGCAAGGATTTGATCTTGAAACTCTGCGTGGGCGCAGACAAACGACTAGGTAAAAATGCGGACGAGGTGAAGTCACATCCATTCTTCGCGAGCATCGACTTCGAGAAAGGTCTACGTCGGCAAATAGCGCCGCACATACCTAAAATTCAGTGCCCAACAGACACAAGCAACTTTGATCCGGTCGATCCGGATAAGCTGCGCAACTCGGAGTCCTCAGAGTCAAACAAGTCTGACGAAATGCAAGATAACGGCCGGCCATTCCACGGCTTCTTTGAATTCACGTTCAGACGTTTTTTTGACGATGGTGGCGGACCCTCGTATCCTAGTCGAATCAGCTTGGACGACAATGACAATTCGGGCCCTGTTTACGTATGACATTAGGCCTCGCGACGCGTGCCTCGCCCACGCCACGCGTCCGTGAAATATTTTCATTTCATATTTTTCTTTGTAATTTAAAGTAGATCGTTGTTGTGCGAAATGACAATGGAATGATTGAACGGTTTTACTGAGAATTATTTTCAGGGATATTCGAGAACTGAAGCGTGTCGGACCCTTGTCATTATTCAAGTCTGGTTAAAGCCTGATATTTATTTTAAAGTGTACAAAAATCTCTATTTATAATCAATTTTTTGATGAATTTGATTTATCATATTCAAAATATCTGACGTTACGACGTTAGGGATTTCGGTGAAAGAATTGCATTCAACGACTGCATTCTTAAGTTTATAATTGTTAATTAGGCTTTAACCTAAAATAATTTATTGAAAGTGATTAGCATTAGCTTGTATCTGTTTCCAATGGAGTCGAAACGATTCCACAACCGCTGAGCGAAAAGTGAACAAAAACGCCCCGCTTAGAAAAACTTATAAGACTTGAAAGCGTGACCGGATTAGACCGAATCGGTCGCAGGCGTTTGTCGAAGACACTTCTTTTATTTTTAATTTTTTTTCTCGTAAATACTTTAGCTTGCCATTTGTTTTACATTTATTTGGATTGGCTTACGAAGAAAGTGTATGCGTTTCTCATTTTAGAATGTTTCAGCAAGTTCTGTGATATTGCAAATACTAGCATAATTTGGCTTTCATAAACAGTACTGTTTCTATCATCCTCTAAATAATTTAGACTTTAATTAATTAATATTACTGATAAATCGGCCAATAATTCGAGCAGAATTGAATAAATCAATAACCATTTGTTTTTCTTACGACTATTATTCTAATCAGCCTATTTAACAATTGTCTTTTTATATTTAATGCTGAATTCACCTATAATTTTATTTGTATTAATTACGTAATAGTATATTGTACTGGAATAATATTAATAATCATATCACAATCGGTCATTATTTTTATTGTTGCCGTCATCACTGTAGTTAGACTTTGTTTCAATTTTGTGGATGGATGTAGTGTTTATTGCAATTGCATTACTCGGCTTTTTCTTAAACATCTGTTTCTTTCTCTTTTAAATACTCTTACACATTTTATACCCATGAAAACTATTACAATGTCGGTGGTATATTAATTAAAATTTTAAATAGTATATTATATAAAAGTATTCGATACTGCAACTACAAATATTTAATTCTTATTACTAATCTTAAACGTAGATTATCATTTTTATTCGTTTTTAGATAATTTTATAAACTGTTAAAAAAAATTGAAAAAAGTCTTTTATTAATATATGATTTTACTTATTTGAAAGAGAAAGAAGTAAAAGAGTAAGAATTTTTGATTTGTTAGTTTAGAATATTAACAAATTATATGGATATCTTATTTATTAAAAACAAAAATAATTGTAAAAAATATATCGATGCAATCAAATATTGAGGGTACGACGGTCTAACGCATAAGAATAAGCTTCTATCGTGCTTTTGACGACTTACCAAGTTAATCTCATGTGACAAAGAGCTTTTGTATTTGTATTAATTAATCGTAGGGCTTTTTTAATGACTTTACTGACTCTTATCGCGCAGAGATTTATTTTTAGCTCTTTTTGGTCATAGGCGACTCACCTTATTTCTGTTTTTAAATCGTCAATCTTCGATTAAAGCTTATTCAGTGTTGTTCTTCTCTTGGAAGTAAAATGAACGCGTCATGTATAGCGATATCTCAAAGAACAAAGGTACACGAAAAATGATTGAGTAACGTTATATCGTACTATGTTCTTTACATGTATTATCAATGGGTGCGCGTTAATCTAGCTCGCAAAATACAAACCCAAGTGCCTTGAACTTTTTTAAATCTATACGTCATACGCTTTATATTAGGTCAAAATTGAATTTCTTTTTTCACGGCGAATGCAATTGATATTATGCGTAGGCCTCGAAAGTGCTTTCGTATAATTGAAGACGTTAAAAAAATGTCATCGCCCAATATATATGTATACAGATTTCTTATTAAATTGTATGTACTATGTACAAAAGCGAGAAAGCAAAGACATTGAAGTACTCTATAAATTATACTACTACGTAACGCATATACTGTAATAAACGTGCGATGAGAAATCGAAGTATATGCAATGACTCATTCGGAGAGTATCGATAGAAATTTGTTATTTTTAAATAGATAAATACGAGAATGGTGCGATAAATGCTACTAATTACTGTACGAACGTCGAATTTTCTTTTAGTCCCGATTTATTTATAAGCTGTCTATTACAAAAATGTTAACGATGGTCCGGTGATGAGGTTTTAAGATAACGTCGAGTTTGACTCGGCAAAGTAATAAAAGAGTGCAAGTTCAGGCCGCGTGTCGCAAGTCTGACTTGAGGCCTGATGTGTACCGGCCCCACCTACATATTGGTCGAGACGAGCGTCACCCGCAGGACCTGCATTTAAACGTCGTTCGATCGATTCACAGTGCCAAGACTGTAAGTGGCGAATTTATCTCGACTGCTCGTTGATCTGCGCTGCGACGAAAGCGCAATTGTCTTCTTCTGTTTTCGGGACTAATGAAGCCGTTGCCTTCGAGTTCTCGGATTATAGTGATGAGAAACAGCAAGAGAAACTTTATTAACAAATAAATAACGAACAAATGCCGTAGCTGCCTTGCGAATGAACTGAAAATTTTGTAGATTTTTTTTGTCGTTAAGTATCCCCTGTACTACAAACGCTCCCACGCCACTCGGTGAGTGTTCGTTGTCGAACGAGCAAAGCAGTGAAATGTATCGAGCTTTTCAATGTCGCGAACGACCGAGGCTAATGCCTCAATTCTGACACAAATTTTACAGCTTTACGTTGCGTATAATCGTGATGCCTGTTTTTTTTTAACTTTTCAAGAAGTGACTCTTGATACGTTTAACTGCTTTGCCTTCCAAACTCCTCCCCTGTATTCTGCAAACTTCATTGAGACAAATGAAGACGCAGAACAATAATGATCGAATGCTAGAAAATAAACAGTGTGTAAGAGTGAGATCTGTTTGATTACGTATAAAGTGTATACAAATATATAGAGCTCAAGAGAGAATGTGAATATGTGTGTGTGTGTGTGTGTGAGATACAAAGAAAAAAAATAAATCGATACGTTGTTGCGAAGCACGAAAAGTCGTTTCGATCTTACGTGTACATTTTGTAATATCTCTTTACCCTATAATTGTAATTAAAATGCAAAACGCAAATGCGGTAGCGAAAGAGTGCGTGGAGAAACAAGAGAGAAAGACAACGCGAGAGAGAGACTAGCGAGAAATAAGCTTAGTTTTCTAAGGCACTATAATATATTACCGAACCTTCTGTAAATATTTTGGATGAGTGTTCTAAATTAAAAGTATGTTCAATGCTTAAATTAAATCCAGATCGTTTTGTTCTTTCAATTCCAACTACCCTTTCGATATCATTCAGAGTATAATCATTACATTAGACGACTTCATTAAATTATTTCTGTATCGATGTTATGTAATATTACAATTACGTAAGCCCGGGGCAGACGCGATTTTCGTAGCGATAAAAACAAAAAAAAAAGAGAGCAACTTTTCAGCTATCATCCGACAATGTTTAGTGGCCTATGCCACACTGATTGGTCGGCAAGAAGCATCGAGAGATTATCACGTCAGAGACATTGGCTGGAGTGAGCACTATGCCTGCTCCAAAGTTCTCGATTCGCGCATAGTTCGAACTCGGCGCCGCATGCAAGGGGCCCCCTCTCGACCGGTGTAAAAAAAAAACGTTTCGCGCAGGCGCTCTCGTTTCAGGTGTGTGACGGGGCAGACGACGCGACTTTCTGTCCGCTCCGTCGTGTGATATACATGCATTCATAATATATCCGAAATAGTTGTCCGTAATCGAGAGACAGGCGGTCCGCATTAGGCAGCTTCAACTTATTCGAACGAAATACGAACTTTAAGTCCAGCACGATGAATCGGATAAAACAGCTGCTGTCCAAGAAGGAGACCCGTGACTATTTTATGAGGTGAGATGTACACCGTGTCTCGTGTTTTTTAAGCCCAAGATTTTGAATTGAAAAATCATTTGACGCTGACTTGTAATTGTTAGCACGCACTTCTGGGGACCAGCTGCCAACTGGCTAATTCCCATAGCCGCTATTGCTGATATCAAGAGAGATCCCAAGTTCATCAGTGGCAAGATGACTTTTGGTAGGTAGCGCTGTCTTGCATGTATATCTTGAATTTTGGATATTGACCTCATGATGATACCTTTGTTTTACAGCTTTGTGTCTCTACTCGTTGTGCTTCATGAGATTTTCCCTCAAAGTACAGCCACGTAATCTTCTGCTTTTTGCTTGCCATTTCACAAACGAAGGTGCACAGCTAACGCAGTTTTACAGATTTTTACATTACAACTACTTGGGTGAGAAGCCTAAGGATTCAAAGTAGTTTAAGAATTTTTTATTAAGAGCTCAAGGGTCACTCTTGGTTACTGCCAAATAGTCTCTGTAATTATTTTTCATTGAACACTCGTGAAATGCGAACAAATAAGTGCAAGAACCACTAAAGATATAATACTTATAAAAATATATATATATATATAGAAAGAATTTATTGTTTTGAAACTATACAAGTTTTTGTTTAGATGTACTGGTACATCTGATTCCTACGTAATGTAGGAGGATTATTTATGTGAAGGAAATTTAAATGTAAATAAAGATGATGTATTTATGGTGTATGGAACTAACTTCGTACAGTGTTATTATGTACTAGAGGTATTTAGGTCAATTGGTTGATTATGAGTAACCACGTTAAGTTTGTTCCTCAATACCTATTCCAAATGAAATTCGATAAATAAACGATTGTTATTTAAATGAAATGCTGTTTATTATTTGTAATTTGAACATTGAATTCCCATCGTTTGCAATCATAACGAATTTAGCTGATTTTTGACTCGCGTCGGCGATTGGAGTCACGCCTTGAACTCGGCAGTGGAAGCCATTTTCTGGCTTTCAAAATTTAAAAGTCCGCAATCTCCATTTAAATTCCCCCAAAAGCGTCCTCACAAAAAAAAAAAAAAAAGAAAATGAACTTTTCAAAATCCGTTCGCGTATTTCAAACACCTTAAAAAAACCCAAAATCTGCCAAAATAGAAAAAAAAAGCGAAATACCAAACATAAAATATTGAAAAAAAAAGAAAAGGCAAATACTCGAAAACATTGCAAATAAAATAAAATAAATCGTAAAAAGAATAACCCTGGCTCGTTGGGGGCTTATGTTCCTAAAGTACGTGTACATGCCGGTATTCCTGCTGCTGTGGCTGGGCAGCGTGCTGGTGCTGCTTTACGCGCAGGGCCAACTCGAGCGGGGCTTGCGGGAGGACCGGCTAAGCCCCCGGAATGCAGCGGCGCTGCCCGCGAGGAGGGCCGATCGTCATCGCTAGGCCGGCTAAGCGATCGGCCCGCCCGCCAATTGTTTCGCCGGACAACCTGATAAGGAGAGAGAGAGAGTCCAGAGACGAGCAGCGTTAACAGGCCAAGTTGCTTAGTTAAAGCCATACAATATAACGAAGCCGAAGAAGACGACGAGCAGGTGAGAGGAAGGACGCAGCAGCCCCCCCATCCGACTCTGAATGTCCGAGAGCGCGAGTACGCCGCTGCCCAAGGGATTTCTCGACGCGTGTCAGGGTGTGATAATCATGGTACTCTCGACGGCACAGACCGAGGAGACACACGAGCCCGGGCCCCCCGTATCGACTGGCTGCCTTGAAAACGGCCTCCTCGTCGAGTCCTGCTGCGGTGAGTACCTTACACCTTCCCCATCCTTATTCTGTCCCAATCCTCGCCGAACCCCAAAATTTATTGAACTCGGATTTTCACGACAAGGAGCTACTAGCGCCATTCCGACAAAACATATTCGCCCGTCCAAACCCTTTGCTCGTCAATGGCAGACCTTTTTTCCCCTTTCCTTCCCTAATTGTAATATTTTAAGGAAAATTAGCGATTCTGAGCTCGCGGCTAGTTTCAAGTTGGACTTAAGCTAAATTTATTGAAATTTGTTTTTTTAAGGTAATAACGAAACGTAAGTGATTCTTTAATAGATTTATTTAAATATACATGGATGTGTATATGTATATATGTATAAATTTGTACAAAATGTAGAAAAGGTACATCAATGGACGGAATGTACTTCACTTACATGGACGGAGTACGTGAGATTCAGTTATTAATCGTAAATTCGCTACTTTATCGCAGAAATAGTAAAAGTCATAAAAAAAATTACGCGCGTAAAAACAAAATCGCAGGAATTAATGTCAATTAAAATGTCGTATTACAGATCTATAACATTTGATAGTAAGATTCAAACTCATTCTAAAGTCGATTTTATCTTTATAAGAAGAATATAAAAGTCTAAATTTTAATCAAAACTTTAAACTGAGGAATTAACTGAGTAGTAATTATATTAGTACTTTGGAATCAATAAAGGCACTTATATATTAAAGGCAATGTCTATTCACATGAAATTGTTCAATGTAATGTATGTATACCATAAATACTTTTATATTTAATATGAGGCACGTTAGTAAAAAGTCCTAACATTTAGAGCCGCGATTCATGTAAATAGACACATTCTGCGTAAAATATCTACATACAAACTCTACTCAACAAGGCAGTTTGATCACTTTACGGCATCTCATTAAAACTAAGCGTCTTTCGAATACTTTAGTCTAAAATGACTTCGAGATTCAATAAAACATTGCTTGTACTTGTAAATCGTAATAAAAAAATTGTTCTGGAAGTTAAAAAAAAACAGTTTTGATCTTATTTTTTAACGTCGATTGGTCGGGAAAAACAGCGCTGCGACGGCCAATAGAAGTAATACCCAACTAAACTGTATCGAGGCAGCACCGGCTAATCTGCATTTGTATATGTCGTACCTGAAAAGATTCCGAGTAAATATAATAAGCATTTACAGAATCAAGCTGTAATTTCCCACAAGCGATACTAGTTATTTCTCTCAGGAATAGAAACGATAACCAAATCCAAAGGGTAAACATGACGATGGCTCTTACCTAGTCATTTTATCCTCGACAATGTTGTTAAATTCAGACTCGACGAGCTGTCCATCAAAGTGTGTTATCAGATCCTCAAGCGGGTACTCGTATCCCTGCTTGCACTCGCACTTGTAGCCGCCGCTGTCGAATCCACGTCCCAATATCGGCACGCACTGGAGCAGAGGAAAAAAAAAAGGGGGATCGGTGAAAGTAGGAACCGAGAAGAGAGTGAGAAATAGAGAAAGAGATGGCACGAATGAGAAGAATACGCTTAACGATTAATGCCTTCGCTGAAAGTTCGCCCCATTATTCCCGCGCGCGAGCACTGGCGCATCACTCGGCCCATTAATTAAGGCTCAGGGCATTGGGCCTCGAGCGCGCTGTACCAAGATGCGGCCGAGTCCGCGATGCGCTGGCACAATTAGAGGCGGCTTTGAGCGCGCGAGAAGAACGGAAGGAGAGACAGAGCTAACGGCAGAGTGAGAAAACAGAGACAGCCGAAGATGACGCTGCTCAAAGCTTTCGGAAGCTGAGAGAGAGAGAGAAAGAGAGAGAGGATGGTATACTTACATATGAGGATTTTTTGTCGCACTTGTGCGTCCCCTTGAACGCGTTGGGAACATTGAATTTATCGTCACACTGGTTGATATCCAGCTGTAGCAAGTCCATAGTCACGGTTACGACACCCCTGTAAGTGTCTTAATGTTAAATATGATCTTCCTTTAAAAACCTCCCCCCGGTCGCCGATCGCCTCGCGCTTTTCGCCCAAGAGCGCGCGAGAGAGCGGGTGACCAAAGAGGGGAAGAGGGAAAGAGAGCGAGAGAGAGAGAGAGAGTTGAGGCGAGAAAGAGAGACAGGCTGTTTCCAAGGGCGAAGAGATGCGCGGGGAGGGAACAACAGGTTCTCTCTTCGCCGCCTCGGCTCTTCCCAACTATCTCACGCGCGCGCAAGCGCGGGGGTATATACTCACTTGAATTCCAGTTTGTCTTTGAGGCTGTCCCAGCCGAAAAAGGGGGATGCATAGGTAATTAACCATTTCTTCACTTTGCCGTTACAATCGAAGTAAGGGACGGTCCAGTAGCCGTGGTTCAGGTTTGCCGCCCTGCAGACAAGACACACGGAGCAGCGTTAGATAGCCCCACTAGAGAGATGAGACGACGGGCAGGAGCCTCTCCGACCCGCCCCGTCCGCAAGCGCATTAAAATAAATTACACGTAGAGAGAGAAAGAAGGAGAGAGAAAGAAGAGCGCACATGGAACGGGCCGAGAGGGATAGAGAGCGCTCTCTCGGATAGCCCCCCGCGACGGCCCTCTATCCCGGTATGTTTTTCTTTCTCGCTCGCTTTCTCGACTGACCCTCGATCGTATTTCGCTTTCTTTTTTGCTCCTCGTTGACGCCTCTGCGGTGAGGCTTCCTCTATTTGCAGAGAGTTATGTGGGAAAGTTCGGGCGTCGGCTGCGAGCAGACGCGCCCCCAGCATTGAGAGAGGAAGCGAGAGATACAGCCAGCGAGAAAGAGAGCAAGGCTGTTTTTATTTCGGAGCAAAAATTTATTAAAGAGCCGTAAACACGAGAGCACAGCCCCGAAAGAACGCGAATGCCTGGAGGGAGGGGCTCTATACAGCCCTATACTTCTACCTGTAGTAGGTTGGGTAGTGTTCGTATTTTTTCATTGATTCTCCGGTCTCGTTGTAGCGCACCATCATTTTCAGGAAGAATTTCTCGAGATCGTCGTAGTTCGTGGCCCAACGGTTCTTTAGCGTTCGGAACCACTCGTTCTTCGTGTAGAGCTCCTCTGGGAAACAAAGAGTTTACGATAAGTACGTAGCATTTATCTCATAATTATTCAATTTTCTTTCAATCATTCAATTATAAATTTATACTATTTGTCATTCACATAGAAACTTGCGTAGTTCAGGATAATATCCAAACACTTTTAAATGCATATGAACATTGTAAAATTACCCGTTGTATTGAGTCGAGCCAGATCCTCCACCTTCAGTTTAAGAGCGCCACGCTCTTCCTTGTAGGCATAAGGTGCAAAGTATGTACGATCGGTGAACTTTTTACGATCCCAGAATATTCCGGCCGACCAAATCCTCTGATTGCCGAATATCAAAGCAACCACCTCCGCTATCATTTGATCCTCGTTAAGCGGTCTATCGGCGATACGCTTGCCCGAATACACTTCCTCCGGGTCAGAAATTTGCAGGAACGAGCTGATGAAATTAGCTAATCGTGTGGCCATTTTCGCTTCGCTTTCATAGAATTCCTCTACGCCAAATCCAAGGTCACCTGGGAGTCTCAGTTGCTCCTCGGTGAATCTAGTAAAAAGATTGAAATTTATAAATTGAACTTCGTGGCTTTAAAAA
Source organism: Anagyrus pseudococci (assembly GCA_030522585.1). NCBI lineage: Eukaryota > Metazoa > Arthropoda > Insecta > Hymenoptera > Encyrtidae > Anagyrus > Anagyrus pseudococci. The sequence continues at coordinate 28,320 of JAPYYQ010000965.1, forward strand.
ATAATCATACTTTTAATTAACGTACTGTTTGCAAGAATGTTCGTTAATACTGAGAATGTATTTTAGAACTTGATCAATATTCATCTTATCGTCATGGAGAGAATGCGGCCCAGTCGAATAATTTTTGTATTCATAATAGTGTTCAAGGTACTTCTCTCTCTGGTACTCCGATACTTTTGATAATTCTGCGGGTCGTTTTTGAATCCCTAAAACATTAAAATTCATGAATTCCAAAGTAGTAAAAGTTTTAACAATGCAGAAAGAAAGTTAATACTTACAGCCTATTTTCGCGCAGTCAAAGCTATTGTAATACTGTTCTTGAGAGGCTCTTTCGATGATCTCGCCAAGATAAGGACGCCTCACCATGTACGGCAGTCGCCACCCCGGCTTACATCTACACATGTACGCTCCTCTTCTGAATCCCCAGCCATGCAGTGGTTCACACTATAATATATATGTTAATCATTTTCAATCAAAATTGTTTCATTCAATATTATATTGAGCAATATTATTTGCTTCAAATAATAACTTACCTCAGTTGTTTCATATTTACATCTAGCTGTATTTTTAAATCTGTTTGGACCTCTGTTACCTTCACTTTCAGGACATTGATTAATATCAATTCTGTCAAAATCCATTTCTACAACTGTAACAGCAGTATATCTGAAATTTTAAAACAGAGTATAATTAAAAAAAATTCAGTTTTAAAAATAATTAGCTAGAAAAATAAAGTACACCTTGTACATTTAATAATTTGTTGTTCAATGTAAATTATTAGTAAAACGTAAATTTTGCATCAAGTTTTTTTAACAATCGTAAATGTGTGAGAAACTCAAATGAAATTTATCTCAAGAGACATAAAGTAGATGGGTAGGGTGCATTCGTGATAATTTAAGGGCTAAGCAAAACTTTTATAAAGATCTTTGAAAAAGTATAGATTTTTGAAATCTGACTACTGCCCCTCCTTAATCCTTTAAGTGCTTTAATCCTATCGCGCCGCAGTATTTCACACGTGTGAGCAGTATGAAAGGGACATTCCTGCTTGACCAGTATAGAGATAGGACACACACACACCCCCTTAGAAAGGTCTCAAAAGGGGATCGGAATAAATTACAATAATAATGAGAGCATTGCAGTTGTCCCCTGTTCATCTGTTTGTGCATTGTCAATGTATAATGCAACTTTCTGAAAAATACTTGCTGCAGCAGGCAGTTGCATTGCGAGTGCATCCTCTACTTTTCTTGCTGGAAAAATTCTCACCTAGGGATTTCAATGTGTCTGAAGCCTGTGTAACGGGGATACAAGTCTACAATTGGAACAACTGCTGCAAAGACCCAACGGTTGGAGCGTTCACAGTCAAAATAGGGTCTTACCCATTTCACGGGTCCACCCTGCTCATGAGGACCTGAAAAGCATGTTTATCTTAAAATTCTGATTTTTTCCATTTTTTCACTTGTAATTCTATTTTCATTGTGCATACCCTTAGGTCCATGGAAGGTATGAGTGATATTTGTATTGTTGGCATATCTAATTTCCACTTGGTACGTTATTTTAGTGTCATGTCGTTGGGGATCATCTGGCAACCACGCCTTGTACCTTAAAAATTGGAAAACCGTTAGAACCAGTTTTTCTTCTATTAAATACAATATTTATCATCATTTCTAATTAACAAAACAAAGTAAAACTCTACCGCAGATTTGATAACTTCAAAAATCCCACTAATCAAATGTTGTAAAAACAAACTCACCATTCGTTAATTCTGTAGTAGTCCGTAGTGTAATCTTTGCTCAGCTGATGCGCAGGAAAAGCACCAAGATCCTGGGCGTAAAAGGTATTCCTAGTCGATATTCTCTCGAGATGCACGGGGTCGTTGAAATCGTCGGCCCTGAATGTCCTGGGTGCAAATTTGGGCATGGTCTTGTTGAAGAAACCACGGTAGGAGGAGGTGAAGGACATGTTGGGTGCAAAGTAGATGGCCGAGGCGTTGATGTGGGGATTAGCCGAGACGTCGGCGACGGTCGAGAGGAAGTAGTACATCATTCCGGGATCGTAGGTGTCGTTGATCGGCGGCTTGTAGTTGCGCGACTGGAGTATGTAGGACCAGTAGAAGCTCCGGGTGAGGGCCATGTTGTGGAGGTGTAGGAGGGCCGTGCGATTCGGGAAGATCGGGTTGATGTTGATCTCCTTGATGTCGGGCAGGTGGCTGACGCTGTCCATGGGGAGGAAGAGGTCGTCGAGGTGCTGGACCTGGCAGTTGTCCGGGGTAACCTTGTCCATCTTGTGGCGTATCTCGTCGAAGGCGTCGCGGGCCTGCCAGTCGGGCGGCGGCTCCTGCTCCGTTTTGGGCTTCTCGTAGTACGCCCGGTCGTTCTGCCCGAGCACCAGCGCGACTACGCCCAACAGGTAGCACACCGCCAGCGGGCCGAACGCCTGCGCTAGCCGAGCCATGGCTTTTCCGGCTCTTCTCTCTCTCTCTCTGGTTTTCTTTACCTCGCTTTCCTCGTTTGATCCGTTTCGCTCTCTACTCCATCAAGCTACTCCGCATCTCTCGTCCCACAGGAATATTGTTTAGTGTTGTTGTCCACGGCTGCTGGGAAAAAGCGTGGCCGAAGAGACGCGCCGCGAGCAGCTACCGCCCAACGTATACACTCGCGCACCTTGCCGCGCGTGAGTAATAGAGAAAGACCGAGCGAGGGTGGGAGAAAGAGTGAGAGAGCACACGCCCATGCGGCCCGGAATGCAGCAGGCTTCCTTCACAACGGCCCTCCCTGCGTGCAACGTCTCTGCATGCAGCGCGGAAAATTTCGGCGCCGATTTTTCATCCTGTCTTTCTTCCACTTTCGATCTACGCGCGCACGGGCGTGCATTTTTCTCAACATTCAATTGTGTCTATATCGATACGATAAAAAAGTCATGATCAAAAGTTTGAAATTTATTTATTTGATAAACGTGTAATTGTCGTTCGCTTGATTTATTGCGAGAAATTATTCACTCGGTTGTCACATCTGCGTCAAGCATAGGTGCGCTCTGTGTGAGAAGCAAATTATCGCATACGTCAATTAGTGCAATTGTACTAATGACACATCGTTACGCGGGACTAGTTTTCTATTGCTCAAATTTTTCTATTTTTTTGAACATTCACAAAAATGTTCTTTCTGTAAAAATTCTGGATTCGCAACTTTATCGCGAATTAATCACTTTTTTGCGCTGCTTTTACGATGGTCACTCGAATCGATCATTAATTTTCCAAAGAAATAAAATAATAATGTAGATTTTCATTAGTTATAATGTCCAAACGAAAATGTTTTTATTTTTATCTTTATTAAACTAAATGACTTGAATCGACGAAAAGGGTAAGAGAGAATTCAGGTGTCCTTTCAAGTTGAAACATTCAAATTAGTTCTATTCAAACGTCTGAGCCAAGGACGCAGCTTAAGGGCCTCACCCTTTTTCAAATAAATCTTTACAAAGTTCGCATATCCTTTTTACGATTCTTAGAGTTTTATTACCGTGCTCTTGATAAATTTTCGACTATGTTACTCTGCGTGAATATACAATAAACTTTGCTTTGCAAATGTTTTTTAATGAAAGGTGGGATCGATAAATACTATTATCAAATGATTTTTCAAGTCGCCCTAAAATTTCTTTTTTTTTTTTTTACAATATTAGCCGCATTTATATTAACTGCTCTTTCTTTCATTAAACCATGTTCAATAACTAGAATAATCTGTATTTCCTATTTACGTCTTTCTACCCCTTGCCTCAAAATTCATCTTCGAATTTGCACCATCAATTTCCTCGAATCAACGAAAAAATCCTTGCGATCGAATCGACTGTCCGATATATAGGTGCATCGTGAAATTGTGTTGTGGGCTTAAAGAGAGGGAGTCCGGCGGCGCGCCAGGCGCACCAGTGACGTCAGCACATAAGGCGTACGCGGAGAGGCGCGGGCGTGGGAGAAGGACAGCAGCACTAGCTCTCTCTCTCTCTCTCTCTCTCGCGTCTAAAGCGGATAAAAAAAAGATAAAAGGGAGGTGGCGGAGGCGCACGAGAGAGCGCGTCGAGTCGTCGGCTGCAGGCAAACGTCCGCCGAGGTAGCATACGAGAGTGAAGCGTTCATGGAACGCGCCGCAAGCCCGGACCGTCGTCCGTGCAGCTCCGAGCGAGTGTAGAGCCCCGTGCGTAGGAGAGGGAGAGAGAGTGAGCCGATCCAAGCGCGCGTATAGCAGTGTGCTTCCGTTGCTCTCTTGCCTATTCCGCCGGTGCGCGCGCTTTTCCCCGCGCAAGCCGAGCAGCTTTTCTCCGTTTCAAATCGGCCGGGCCGCGCTTCTCGTCGCCTCCCCCGAGAGGAGCAGAGAGCCACGCAGTAGCAGCAGCAGCAGCGGCGTCGGCAACAGCACAGCAGAGCAACAGCGAGGAAGGAGGCTTGCGTGCGCGCGCGCGCACCAGAGCCACCAGTTAGCTACTCTCGCGGGCTTGAGAGAGAGAGAGAGAGAGATATTCGCGCGAGCCGCAGCCGCAAGGGATCATCCTCCCGGGGGCTCGAGCGGCGATCGAGAGTCGATCGACTGGACCGGGGCCCAGCCCAGCACAACAGGTAGGCTCTCAACTCTTTCGCGTTTATTTCCTTGGCCACCCACCCACCTCAGACAGCCCCTCTCCCAGCCAATCTCGCAGAGTTGCTTGCGCAATTTCGTGCCCAGGCTCTTCTCCCTACTTCCCCGGTATCATCGTCTCGCGAGCTTTTTTTTCCCTCCCGCATCGTCGCTATAGCTGGACCCCGCGCGGCCCTCTGGTGCTTCGCATTTTTTGCACGCACTCGCGAAAAAATGAGGTTAAGTCTTGCGAGAGAGAGAAAGAGAGAGAGAGAGAGAGGGGACGGGAGGGAGATGTGGAGTGCTCGGCGAGCGAGAAAGAGAGGCCGGCAAGGGGGGCGGCGCCGGTAGAGATGAGGCAAGAGGGCCGCGGGAGGAGAAGAGCTCTGTGCTGCTGCCGCCGCCGCCACCGCTGCCGGGCCCCGAGTAGGTTATAATTTCCGGCCGCGGATGTTCCTCATTGGCCCGAGGAGCGGCCCCGAGACAGAGACAGAGCGGCTTTTTGCACGAGCGCGCCGCCGCCGCCGCCGGCACATAGCACGCACGAACACAGGCAGTCGCACACAGACGCACACAGGCACCGGCCTCCGCTTACTCCCTCCCTCCTCCGCCGCCTCTCTTGCTCGCTCTTTTTCGCTCGTTTCGCAAACGGAAATCGAAAACGTGGAGCGCAGTCTCGACCGAGCCCCACGATTATTTCTTCTATTCGTCTCCTATGTGACTCCGAAACCACTGCTCCGACTCTACACATCCGAATTCGTCATTTTTGCACCAATACTTCGAAACGTTATATACTAGTCTAAGAAGCAAAGAGAGAAAGGGAGAGAAGCGATGCAGTTTCAAGTAGACACACGTCTTTTTCCATACGCCGAATGGCCACGTGACCTTGCGAATTTTCGATTTCGCGATCAACACCGGCCAGAGAGAGAGAGAGGGAGTGTGGGAGGGAGGAAGCAGGCGCCCGAGAGAGCGACGTGACGCACGATTTTACGGTCTCCACGACGATTTCGCGAGAAGAGACTCGGTACGTGGAAGCGCCCCGGCGATTAACGCGCGACTCGACATGTGCGGCAAGCGCTCGAGTTACAAAACTTTTCATGACCTTGGCTCTTTGATAATGCCCACCGATATACTTCATCGCTCTTTCTCTCGTTTTTTTTTTTTTTGCTTATTTATTCCTTTAAATTTTTTTTTTTTATTTACGAGCATTGATATGTATCGTACGTGTAAGTTTACTTGTGAAATACTTTTGGCTCCACAGGTCTCCCCCCCTTTACTCCATTCTGTTCCATTTTATTTTCGTAGAGCACACTTGAAAATATTATTTTTGTAATTGAAAAATCTGTTTCTTGTTTAGTTGCGATAGTAGATTGTTGCGAAAAAATATTATTTGCCAAAGCCGATAGTACCGAAGGTACTTATCGATCAACGAATTTATTGCAATTGCGTAATCTGCAGCCGGTCTTTCCAGTCCAAATCGAAAATATTCGCCAAAGAAATTCGCATGTAAGCCGAGAGTTGGAATTGTTAAATTTAGCTATCTGCAGATGTGAAGAAATTGACAGGCAAACCTTGTAACAGTTCTCGACTTCTCCGGTTAGTGATAACACTATGTGTATCAAAATTTGATTTGCTAAGAGAAATGAGTAGTGATAAAAGATACGCCTTTCTCGTGTATATGTACCTTGTATCTGCTGATTTTGAATTTGATCCCCAAAAATCGCTTATCGCGAACAGTCTTTTCGAAAGATAATGTTTTTTTTTCTCAGCCATCGCGCGCTTGCGAAATTTAATATATTCTTTATTAAACTTACTATATTAAGTTTATGATAAATTTCACCGATTTGATAAGTGAAAAAAAAATCTCGTTTTATCGAGATTGCACTTCATTTCTTTTTTCTTGTGGACTATTCTTAAAATTACGTTTGCAAAAATTATAAATGAAAATAGTTTCGCTGGTTAAATCGTAAAAGCTTATATTAAATTTACAGTGAAGTTTATGGTACTTTCAATTTTATCTTTGACGTGGACTGTTTTAATAACACTTCGCAGTATACTGGAAAATTCAATCGCTTTAAAATTGTCAATATATCAGTAATCACCAATTAAAATAGCTCTGATAAAAAAATTGTATTGATAAATATGCAAATTGATAAAAACAAAGAAAAATAGTGCAACACGTTAAAAAGTAGGCAAAATCGTCGATAATTGGGTAAAAAAAGCGTAGTATTCGGTCATTGAATCATCAATTAAGCGTGAACGTACGCCAGCGTGTACTTGTTATTAACTCGGCAACGAAGTGAACCGCAATTTTGGTTTCTCGAGTGGACGCCGGAGCTTTGGGCGAGGCAAATATTCGCGAATATCGGCGCGAAGGGTAAAGGCCCGGGGGATTTCAGCCCTTTTATCCTTGACCGCAATCTCCTTACTTTTGTCTTGCTTTTTCGTGAAATCCCGTTTGCGCATCTAGCCGACGGACTAGCTCTCTCAGCCGGACCCTCTGGCTGAGACTAGGGCACGGATGAGCGAGAGGCAAGATATAGGAAGAGAAATAGAGAGAGAGAGAGATGAGCGGCCAAGGGAAGAGGAGTCGAGGGGGATAAATATGTAGGGCGAAAAGAAGCTACGTAGCCGAATCTATGAGCGAGGCTAGCGAGGTAGAGAAAGACACCGCACCAGATCCTCCGCGTTCACCCTTGGCCCCCAAAGTCCCTCTGTGGTAGTGCTGCCTATACGCGTCCATCGGACCAGGGGCCCCCGAGAGGGAGGAAACGGAGGGAGGCCTCGAGAGACGAGACGCGGATGATGGCCCGAATCGCACGGCGATTCCCATCGTCGTACAGGGGGCAAGAGAGAGACGGCAGAGCCTTCGGGGCGCGCAGAGAGAGAGGAAGAGCGACAAATGTACGAGCGTATAAAAGTGCGACGGAGAACGATGCGCAAAGAGAGAGAGAGGAAGAAGGGAAGAGAGTGAGCGAGAAAGAGACAGCGGAGGAAAACAAAGCTGTGACTTAATAGGATATAACATTGAGGCGGCCTTTATCATGGTAATTTAGATAGCGCCCTGGTCCTACGACCCCCTGCGTCCTCTCGTCTCTCTCTCTCTCTCTCCTAGTCTCTGACCCTTCCTCCATCCCTACTCCTCCTCCCTTCTGACCATTTGCCCCTTGCAGATATTTTTCGGTCGCGCACACCTCGCATGAGCGCCGGTCCGGCCCCACATTCAGCCAGACATATATCCCTCTCTCGCTCCGTCTTTCTCTCTCTCTCTGTCCATATCGTCGGGCTTTTTCGTGAGGCTCCCTTCGACGCTGAGGGCCCACTGCTCCCGCGGAGCGCGTCTTTGTCCCGACGCGCTCGCCTCCGTCTCCGTTTAATCGAGGAAATTGAGCCCTTCCCTCTTTCTCTCTTACACACGCGCACAAACACACATACATACACACGCACACTCATTCTCGCAAAGCTCGCTTACTAAGTCTCGGCGAGGCCGCGGGCTCTCTCGGACGACTGTGCGCCGATGCGCTTTTCGATGGCCGACGCTAATGGCCGAGGGCCCTGTCTGCCTTGGCGCGCGACCAACCCACCTATACGTCTCTCTCTCTCCTCTCTCTTTCTCTCTGGCTCTCCTTCATTAGATGCCCTTCGCGCGTTTCTGCCTCCTCCTCATCTGCTCGCTCACCTCCTTCTCGAACCGGCGTGAATTCGAGTGTTAAAGTAAACCTTGGATGCTGCTTGCTTTCTTACCGACTGGCCCCTGGAATTTTGCGCCGGTTTTTGTCTTTCGCTCATTGTCCTCTCTCTCTTTCGGGACCCGAATCATTTTGGCTGTTTGTACTCGTTTCTTCTCTGCTTCTAGCTACTCGCCAGGGCCTTTTTTCTGCGGGGAATCGCGGTTTTTAAATTTTGTTGGCAGACCGGCAGCGTAGCTTTGAATAGGGCTTAGGCTCGCATTATTAAAGAGTAATTTAAACTTTGACGAGTTTGTACTGCCTGCCTACCGGGGATTCCTTCAATGTTTCAGCCTGACCAAGTACTACGCGCTTTTTTGTCTCTTTGTTCCGTTCTTCCTTCCTGAATTAGCAATTTTTTTTTCTTTTTTATCTTACATTTTTGCATTGGCTTTATTTATACTTTAGTTTGGACGCGTTACAAAAAGAAAGTTAAAGCAGATTGATCAGAGATTACTTTGCAAATCTATTAGGCCATCACTTACGTAGGCGCTGGACTGATAAAAAAAAAGTGTACGAATTATCGGAGACGATCAAGTTATTCGCTGTATATCGCACAACAGCTGTACCGCATAAATTACGTTATTAGACTCGGGTCGCCGCTCGAGGTCTTTGACCAGGCAATGAAAGCAGACGGATTTCTTTGTTTTTAGATAAAATTACATTTTGCGCGAATAAGCGCATGACTAGTTGTACGCGGGCGACTTCTGACTCGTACAATTACGCATTGTCTCCCTCGATTGACTTTTCGTTATTCTTTCTTTCTTCTGCTTTCTTTTTAATTTCAGCAGAAAATAAAAAAGTTCACATCCAAGAATTTAGACCTTGTAATTTGAGGCTAGATTAGGTGATTGTGTTGGACGCTTGTAATTACGAGTATATATCTGAAAAAGTTAATTGCACAACACTTGAGCTTGGCCCGTTATAATCAGTTGTAATGAAATTTACGAAATCCAGTCGTTAAAGAAATAATCGATGTTAAGCGAGGAAGAAAATAATTGTCTAGCGTCTCGATTGATCTTACGTAAAGAAAGTGATTCCCGTAGTCATAGGGATTACATTTATTTTAAGTAAAAACTCGTCCGATTCTTTAATAAAGATAAGTATTTCGTCACGCAAAAAAATACTTCGTGGTCGATCTTCAATATTCACACTTAATCGAGAGAAATGGAGCGGGAAAAGGGTGAGGGAGTAGAGAAGAGCTCAAATCTCTCTGGGTAATTTCATAGGGACTTCGGTTAGCGCGGCGATGCTGCGGGGGCCGGTGTAAGCGGGGTTCCAAAGAAAGAGCTCGTCGGCTAAAAATCTGCAAGAGAGTGTGGCAACAAGTACGCGCCGGACACAAAGAGGAGCAGCCCTCCTCCTCCGCTCACCGTCTTTATCCAGCAGCGCCCAGTACCCAGATGTCGCGCGCGGGGTGCATGCGCGCCGCACACGTGGACCCCGCGGCACACGTGTGCTGCTGCTCGCATGGACGTTTTCGCACCGGCGGACGCAGTTGGGGAGTGAGGCGGAGGCGACGCCTCGAGAGATCGTTGCTTGCGGTTTGACCGGTAGCTTGTTCTTTTTTTTGTTTTTTTTCCCCCTTTTTTTTAGGAATTTTTCTCCTTTTTCTCGGTTTTCTGGTGCTTTTTGTGCCGTTGTTCCGTTCTTTTTTGGAAAACATTGGAAGCGATACAGGGGCGGGGGTATTACACCGAGAGCCTTTTGTTTCTTTCGGCCGGTATACAGCACGCGGCAGCTGCGACGCGGAACCTGTTGAGCCGGCAGCCAGATTATCCAGCGATTGTTTGCAGTCCGAAAGAAGTGCGTATACCTTTGGGGCGCGGAAATCGTTTACCTTCGATCCCTCAATTTAACCGAGAATTTATCTTCTTCCCCAATCCGTGCGCAATTACATTGAAAATCCTGCGGATACGCAATAATTTTGACGCCCGAGCAAAACCCTCGCAGCAGAGTTACATAGACTGCCCTTACCCCGGCGCAATGATTACATCGGGAGGCTATGAATTCAGGTGAGCCGTGCTTGTTATCGATCCTAGGCCTCGAGTAGGCAATTAAGGGACAAAAAACTAAAAATGACTATTTTGATCGAGAGAAATACTTCACTTGAGCCGGCCTCTACGTGTGAGAGAGAAAGGGGGGAGAGAGAGAGAGAAGAGGCCGAGTGGTCGAATGAGCCAGGTGCACGCGTGCAGGAGCCCTCCCCTTTCGAGCCGGCGAGTAACTCGAGACCCCGGCTACGCGCGTTTTTGAATTCTCATCTCGATCCACTTGGTTGGCCCGTATACCCCGCGTACACCACGCGCAATTTCGCCTTCCTTGCGCGCATATACGGCCAGCCCTTGAATATTTTTCCCGATTCGCAGTAAAAAGCTGCGAGTAGCCGAAGAGCATCGGTTGTCCCTCCCCCAATCGAACTCGTTTTTTTTTCCCCCATTATTTCGTTTACTTTTGCCTCGGCAAAACTATCCTAGAACGCAAAGTCTAGCGCGGTCGAAAGCCGCTCGGGCCAACCGCAGAGATCAAGGGAAAGAGCAGCAGCGTAGTAGCAGGAGCATTAGCAGCAGCATCGAGGAGAAGAGGCAGAGGCGGTAGCAAGCAAACAAGCACAAGCCACCTCTATCCCCGAGGCGCAAAAGCCCAGCCGTCGTCTCATCTTCCTCGTTGGTATCGGGGCCCAAGAGGGGGATGCCGAGGGAAGGGCAGTAGCAGTAGCAGCAGGTTTGGGCTTTCTCTCCCTCTCCCGCGGCTGCTGTCCAAGCCTTAGCCAGTAGCAGCAGGAGCAGCTAGAGTAGTAGCCCCGGGGATACACCGCCCGTGCTCTCTCTCTCTCTCTCTCTCTCTCTTTGGGCGCGCGCGTGTGTGTTTACCCGGGGCGAAAAAAAATTTTCTCATAGCCCCACAGCGAACAGGTTTTCGCTGGGGGTCCTCTCCTCGCGCGCTAATGCTCTATCCGTCGCGCTCCTCTCTCTCTCTCTCTCTCGTCCTACAGGACAAATCGACGAGCTCACCTCTACGCTTGGAGCTCTACTCCTGTATACGCGCTGAGCCCGTACACCCAACGCACACACGCGTGCACGTACACACACGTACGTTGGATGGGTATAGATGTAAACGAGGCAAGAGGCCAGTAGGGAGGAAAAGGTGGAGGCAGGAGAAAAATGCGTGCTGCCAGGCCAAAAGAGAGCGAGAGAGAGAGAGAGAGAGGCCGCCTGCCAAGCGCGCATGCACACACGTCCGGCTCATCCTGAGAAAAATTCCGGCATCCGCTCTGCCCTAAGCACGTGCGCGCGCGCCTCCTCTCTCTCGCTCTCCCTCTGGCCTGTCTGTCCGTCTGTCTCTACACTGCTGCTCTTCCCTAACTTCCCCCCCCCCGCGCGCCCGGGCAACCCTTTATCGCCTCGCGTGTTTTCTCTTTCTCTCTTGGTTCTCTTTCCTCGGGCGATGCTACTGTTGCTCTCGCGCTCTCTCTCCTCTCTGTTCTGCGCATACATGTGCGTCGGAGCGCGCGCGCCCGCCCGCCCGATCCTCTCCCGATATTTACGTGGGAAACGCGTCCTGGGGACGCCGTGTTCTCGCCGGCAGATGCGGATTTAATGTCGTATATCGAAGAGAGAAAGAAAGAGAAAGAGAGAGAAGACGAAGGAAGGCGAGAAGGAGAGTAGGAGAACGAGTGAGTGAGAGAGAGAGAGAGAGAAAAGGCGATGGATAGAGAGAGTAGGTGCATTGTGCTTGTGCATCGGATCGCGCGTAATTCATCCCTTTTTCCAGGCTCCAATCGCGCCCGCTACGCATTACGTACACACCTACCCTCTCTCTCTCTCTCGTTACGTGCGAGTACGTCGTCACTTGGCACGCTGCACTTCCAGCCTCCAGCCGGATGCATTGGAGGCTCTCTTTTCTTTCGAATTTTCTCTCTCACTCTCTGCCTCGCGATTTTTGCAACCGAGAGGCCCTTGCACTTTCGAGCATCCTGCTACTGCTGCCGTTGCTCGACGCTGCTCGCCTGTTGCTGCTCCCCCCTCTTGCGCTAACTACCCCCTCGTTTTCTCTTGTTCTCTCTCTCTCTCTTCCCCTCTCGGCTTAGCATATATCCGTATACTCGCTGATTTTCTCTGGGATTTCCGAAAAAAAAAATACGCGAGTACTCCCGCAGAACACATGCCCTATGCCAAAGCGGTAATACCAGGGGCCCCTGCTGTCGGAAACCGACTGACGGAACAACGATTACCGCTCTTCAAACTCACCTTTTTCTCTCTCTCTCTTTCTCTGGATACGCGTATTCACTGCATGTTGCGATTTGCTTGCGGTCAGCCTTTAAATTATTTCCCAATCTGCCTTTTCATTCCAAGCGAAATTTCTGGGCATAGGAAGAAGAAAAAAATACGCTCGCGATTGATGTTTTGACATAATTGCGGAGCCCTAGCGTATTTGTTAGTACTTTTTTTTTGTAAAATAAAGTTTGTTAACAATTATTTATTTTGTCACGTTAAATAGTGTTCTACCTAAATAACGCGGGCCATGATAATAAAGAATTATCAGGTCGAGAAGAAAAAATATCCAAATGAGCAAGAGAAAAAGCAAATAAATCAATCATTAGTCCAAATAACATGTTAAAGGGTGAGATCATCGTTTTTTGCAAGCAATTGCAAAATTATCGGCTGGCGTTATCGGTGCGCCGTATATAAGCCCCCAAGTGATATGCGAATTATTAATAAAAAAAAACACAGGGAGAGTGAGAGAGAAAGAGAGTGAGCGAGATGAGCGCTCAGAGCGAAACCGGCCTGCACCGCACACCGAAAGAAAGTCTGGATTCAAAGATTCGTTTTTTTTTTTTTCGTTAACGTTGAAGTGAACCGCCCCCCTTTTAGAAAAACGAAACGAAACCGATAATTCAAATTTGTCGTGCGCTCTAAACTCAAGTTTTTAGTACAGCGTGCATAAAATATTAATTTCTGTAATATATGCAAGCAAAAGTGTCCAACGCCTCTGAACGAGTTTGGGTGCTAAAGGGAGAGAAGAGCGAACGCTGGTGTACGCGGGGAGAGGAGGGCCTCGATGTGTGCTCAAATGAGAGAAAGAGAGAGAGAGAGAGAGAGAGAGAACTGGGGAGACGTGAAATCATTCCACACCAGCATTCGGAGAATCTTTCTTTCTCTTACTCTTTCGTTCCTTCTTTCTTATTTTCTCTTCTTTCTACGGATGATCATCTGACCAGAATCATATACGTCTCTTGAAACAATAATTTTATCTGTCTTGCCGAAGAAAGACAGAAAAACAAAAGCATTCGATTTTTGCAAAGAACAAAGTTAAATTTTTAGCAAACTGGTGCATTCTCTTGGTAATTTATTCAGCGAGCAACACTCCGGGGCGGATCGAGCTTCTAATTTTGGAACATAATCAATCCCAGAGCCGTGTGTCGCGTAATCAATACTCTCGCTCTGCCTCACGGTAGTGACTTCGGTCGTCTTAGTCAAAACTACACCGACCACTATGTACACACTTGGCCGCCTCGAATATACGCGACACCCCATTCGGCTTCCCCCACCCCACCGGCAAATCTTACCCGCCATCTTACACCAGGAGAATCAGCCTGTCGACACTCGTAATTATCACCCGCGGCGCTTTATCGACGTACACAATACGAGCAATAATAAAAGAGAGATCGCACCGACGAGATAAGCGTCGCGTGCTCTCTGTATTAACTAGTCGCGACTCGCTTGTTCCGAGAACAGATTTGACGTGCGGGGCAAGCTGCGAGAAAAAGGACGAGCGCGCGCACCCATATACGCGTATACACGGCTGTGGTAAAAATTGGCCTTTTTTATATTTCAACCTCGTTTTCCATTACCATTTTCGCTGGTTGTCTCTGTTTTATCCTTTCTTTTTTTGTTTTGCTTTTCTTATTGTTTTCATTCCGAGTAGACGAAGCGAGCTAATGTATAGCTGACATTTGGGAATGACTCGACTCGAGGAAACTTTGTTTTTTTTTTCGACCGCAGCAGGAGTTGCAGTTTTTAATGCAGCGCAAGCGGATGATGAGAATATTTTGTCGATATCAAATTTGGATTCGCGAACGGTTAGCTTTTTTATGCCGTGCAGTCTGTCTATATTTATTTTTAACGAAATTCAATGTTTCTCCGACGAGCCTTGTACAAACATATTTCGCTTTTTTGTTGGATTAATACGTCGTGATTAAAAGTCGTTGTTTTTTGTAGTTGATAAAAAATGTGTCGAGAGCCACTGATTAAAAACTGATAAAATTATAGCAACATTTAAAAATACCTTTCTTTTAAACGAAATAACGTATTTAACAAAAATCTTCGTTAGAGTGCAAATCGATATTATTAAATAGTTTAACTCCTCCAAAAAGAAAAACCGTATCTCGTTGCAACTAAAAAGAAATAAGATATTTAAACGCGAAAACAAAGCTTTCTTCATGCCACCTCGATTTCCTCTCCTTTGTCATATTTTTTTCACCGAACGATCAATAATTTATGCTATTCGGCCCGTCAATCGCGCGCATGTGTGTATACATTTCGGCGCTGTTTTAACAATTGATAAACCCGCTTATCCTCCACTTTAACGAAGATTTATTATTTACACTGGCTTGATCGCTAACAAAAATAAACCATCAATTTGCTCATTATTCGCCAGCTCTTTGTTTTTAAAATCGCGTTCATACCCAAATTGTATATTTTAATCCGTAAACTTGCCGCAAATTTTGCGTACTCAAGCCTACGAGTATAAATTACTCGCTAAACGAGTAATAAACGGATCCTTAAAAAGCATCAGATAAGAAGTAACGTCGAGGTAGAATCTCACGCTCACGGCGTACATATAATACGAATCTCTCGATAAGAACAAGTCCGCGCCTCGTCTCGCTATTTCTTAATCTCTGAACATTATCGCTGGCATAACTCGTCGATAATCCAAACGGCGCAAGCTGACGACAGAGCTTACGGTCTATCTACACGTATAGATTTGTATAAGTAAAAATTACTATATTGTATAGGTTTTTGGGGACAGACTCGATGTATAGAGGAATTTTACTACATGTATAAT